>OV884012.1:106371102-106456102 GCA_930367205.1 Acanthosoma haemorrhoidale | reverse complement strand
AAGGTAGTGAGAGTCTACCAAGGATTGAGCCTAGGGGTGCCTAGGCGATGGTTTGTTGTAGGTCTGGAGAAGCCTGGCCGTCCGCCTGAATAAGTCTGAATACTGAATACTGAATGAGTCGGCCTAATCGGCCGGAAGGTCAACCCTGCTTACACAGGTAGATGGGGTAATGTGGCGTCGGTTGAGTCGGCTGGGTGTAGGTCCGTCAGTCCACTGGTTCTATGATGTCTTTCATTCGCCAAGCTTCGGCGGTCCAGCAGTGCTTCCATCTAACGGGCATTGGTGGTGGCTGAAGGTCGGAGAATAGTGGGTTATGGCTATGTCTTAGGGAGTCAAAAAATTTGATGTGCCTTCTCTTGATGAAATCTTGGATAGTGAGCACTTCGAATTTTTTGTGGATTTCGTCGGCCTTCATTCGGTCGAAAGGGGTGTGTTTGAGGGAGGTGCGGAGAACTCTATTCTGAAATTGCTGGAGCTTTAGGAGAGTGTTGGGAGTCAAATACTTGTAGAGAGGGGTTCCATATATCAATGCAGGTCTTAGGACGCTCTGGTATATCAGCAGCTTGAGGCGTACTGATAGAGCCGGGCTGTGAAGTAGGTGTCCGAGGCTGAAGAATTTCTTCCTAACACTTTTTAATTTCCTGCCGAGGTGCGTTGTGAACGACAAGTGCCTACCGAGGGTAATTCCGAGGTAGCACAGCTTGTTGCTTACAGGGCATTCTTTGCCGTCTAACACGAAGGATTTCGGGAGCTTCTTTTTTCCGGATTTGTAACTAAATATTATTCCTTGCGTCTTGGCCGGATTGACTTTAATGTAGACGGCATCGAGTTTCTCCGTGATTTGTTGACTGGCGCCCTCAGCGAATTTCAGGGCTCTGGAGGGATTGATGCTAGTGCTGTAGACACCTATATCGTCCGCGTACGCGGATACTTCGCAGTTGGAGTACGAGGCTCCTACGATGTGGGCGGTATAAATGTTGAACAGCAACGGGCCTAGCACCGATCCTTGGGGGACACCGGCAGAATAGTTCCTTCGGGACGTGGTCGTAGTGCCTATACGAATCGAAAATGTTCTGCCTGTAAGGTAGGATCTCATCAGGTTCTGCAGCTGATCCGAGAATTCGTATTCCCTCAGACGTTGGAGTAGGATGTAGTGATCCACAGAGTCGAAGGCTTTCGAACAGTCCAGAGAAATCATTGTGGTAGCTCTGTTGCTTCGGACGTTCGATGCGACGTGGTGTTGCAATCTCACCAGGTTGTTATTCGCGCTTAAGCCTGTGCTGAAACCAGTCTGCTCTGGTGGGATGACTTCCTGTGACTCGCAGTGCCCGGAGAGATGTATGTGGATAATTCTCTCGAACAGCTTCGAGAGTTGAGTCAGCAGACTGATGGGGCGGTAATGGGATGGCTCATATCCGCTCTTCGCTGGTTTCAGAAGAGGGATCACTACTGCATGTTTCCAGTTCTGAGGGAAATAATGAAGCCTGAAGCAGGAGTTCAAGATGTTAGTTATGAACGAGATTCCTTTCCTCGGCAGCTGCTTCAGTAGGATATTCTGGATCGAGTCCTGCCCTGGTGACTTCTTGCCGGTTGTTCTCCGAATGATGGCTCCGACTTTCCTGTGAGAGGTCAAGATATCGGTAGTGGTGGGGAGAGAGGGGGAGGGGGGATCGAGCGTTCCTATTGGTTCGCCTTGGCCACGGCTCACTTCCTCGTAATAGGTCGCCAAAATGTCCGCTTGCTCGGTGGTGGGGATGAACTGGCCGTTCACGGCCAGCCTGACACCATTCCTTTTGGAGGAAGAGGTCTTCACGAGTTTCCACAATTGCTTATGGTCGCCGTGCAGACTGGTGAGGCGATCTTCCCAGACCGAATTTTTCCACTGAGCGATCAGGGACCTTACTTGGTTTGTGAGGGAATTTAAAACCGGTTTTAAGTCCCTGTTTCTGGTCCTAAACCGCCTGTTCTTAATGTTGTTACGCTGTCTTATCAGTTGCAGGATGTGATCCGGAGGTTTCCTCAGAGAAGGGGGCTTCGGAGAAAATTTGGGGATCGATGCATCGGCAGCTCGTTCGATGACGTCCTGTAATTGATAGATAGTGTAATCTATGTCCCAGGTGTGCCTAAGGGGCGTGATAGTGGGCAAATCGGTTTCAATGAGACGCTTTTAGAGGTCCCACTTAGCCTCGTCGTACCTGTATCTAGAAGCAGGCGGCTTTGGCATATCGCCTTCTAGTTCGTAGAGAACAGGACGATGATCAGAAGTGGTAAAGTCCAGAGCGGAGCATCCGGTGACCCGGTGTGGCTCTTGTGTCAGGAGCAGGTCAGGCGTGGAGGTTCTGTCTGGGTTAGCAAAATTTCGGAAGGTCGGCAATCCTGGGTGGATGACCGTAAATGGAGTTTTGGTAATATAGCGGCCTAGGCCGTTTGCCCTAGTACTACTCCACCAGCTGTGGTTTGCATTTAGGTCACCCACAATGACGTGTCTTCGGTCATGAGCTACCGTACTGAGCAGACGCTTGTACGGGTCACAGGCGGCTCTCGGTCTTCTATAGACTCCTGACACAATGGTATTCTTCGTGAGCCGTAGCTGGAGCGTTACAATAAATTGATCGGGGCCTAGGTTGACGGGGGGGGGGGGCAGTCTCCTACAGGGTATACCGTTTCTGACTAACACCGCTACTCCTCCTGAGGTAGTTTCGGTGTCGTGACGGTAAACAGTATAACCCAGGAAGCGGCAGAAGTGTATTTTCTTCAGCCGGGTATCTGTAAGGACGACAACGTCCGGCGTATGGCACCGTAGAATTACTTCTACGTCGGCTTGTTTGGGCGTAATGCCGCAGACGTTGTAATTTAAAATTGCGTGCCCACTCATTTAGATGCAAGTTTTGTGAAATCTTTCATCAGTTTGGTTACCGCCTCTGATAGTTTGTTCATTGACGCGATCAAGTTGACTAACACGGCCATGATGGCATCATTGTTATTGTTGTTGTTATTGTAATTATTGTTTTGTTGTGGTAGGGGCTCTGGGGGAACTTCCGGAGCCCTGGTGTTACCGGATGCCATCTGGGCATATGAGGCTGTCTGATGAGGTGGGGGGGGGGAGCAGGCTGATATCTGGCCATTCTCGGCCCGGCTGTGTTCTGTTGTTTAACCTGCTTTCTATTTTCAGCGGCCTGTAGGAGCTGCAATCTATGGGGACACTGTTGAAAGGAGGCAACGTGGTTACCCCCGCAGTTTGCACATTTCAGGGGAATTGAGGCGTCCCTGGGGCAGTCTTTAGTTTCGTGAGGCTCGCTACACCTCACGCATTTGCTTGATCATAGCTTGAGTTAAGGTATGATCTCCGATAACGAGGATCGGCTCGATCTCAGTCTTAGCACCGTTATGGTCGGAGCGCCTTAATCGATAAACATCGATTATATTACCGAGCTGTTGAATATCGGCTTTTATTTCCTCGATTGGGCGCAATAAATCGAAGCCGTGGAGCAAGAATTTTTTGTTCTGCTTTGTGCCTCGGGGGGGAAATGTGTGGAAAGGGATATTTAGTTCCCTTAACACAGCAGCTGTTCTTTGATGGTCAGAGACAGCATGGCACAGGACTTTAGTGTCCTTTTGTGATGTGTAGAAATGACTGACTCCTTATCACTAAGATATGTCAATGATTGATAGATCATATCATATCATATAATGATATACATTATACGTGACTGGACCAAACTGACTAATAAAGGTAATGGGGCTCACCCTAAACGTGCTTTTTTTTTTTTTTTTTTTTCTTCTTTTTTTCTTAGCTTTTAAACTTATAAAATAGGATGTGGGAAAAATAAAGGATTTAATTATTTTGGGCTAATGAGTGCCTTTCACTAAGGGGAGTCCCCCATTTGAAGGATGTATGAGAAGGATATAGGGCGGGAATGCCTAAAGGAGGCGGGTGGAATTAGGAAGGTAGTGAGAGTCTACCGAGGGTGGAGGTAGGAGCCTAAACGTGCTTAGCAAATCTTGCTACTAAGGAGTTTTATTTAATATTCATTCAGCGGGATCAACCAGAATTTATTAATTAAATTTAAAAACCACGGCAACCATTTTTTTTTACTTAATTATGACCGCACATACATCCTGTAAATATACTAATACATTTCTTTTATGAATTCAAATTTCACTTTTCATATATAAACTTAAACATAAATAACTTAAAACCATACTTTAATTACTTAATTAGGCATTGTAAATTATCTTTATTAAGTGTAAACATGTCCTATTGTATGAATGAGCGAGTGAATGATGACTGTAAATATGGTATGAATGAGATCATTTATCTGTATTATTATTGCCTTATAAAAGGCAGATTGTAATTATTGCACAATAAAGTTCTATGATATATATTAAGTGTAAAACCAGGCATAAATCATCCTGCTTTTCACTATCTATTTGAAATGGAAGTGAAAAACCTGTTGTTATGCCATAACTTCCAGACCAAAATTTAGCAAATTACAATTATAAATCTGTGTCAATCGTGCATAACCAGGTAAGTTTAGTTTTATAAAAATCAACTTATCTAGTTTTTCATGACTGCAACAGAAATAACATAAAGGAATTTTAAAATAAAAATTGTCATATCAAACAGATAATAAAATAACACTTTAAAAGATGCAATCATTACATTAATTTATCATAGTCATCCTTGAATATGCTACTTTTTGCATTAATAAATAAATATTTTGAATTGGCGAATCCATAACCGTAATTTTAAAGAACAGGTCTACCCAGCACACATTTACAGTATAATGTATATTTGAAAAATTACATTTTTATTGTAGAGCATTATTAATTGGGATTTAAGAATTCATTTATATTTATGTATATACAATACACTCTCACACAGTCTGCCAACAAGCCTCACTCTTAAGGGCATTCCCCCAGCAAACTGGTTTCCACCGAAGACCCGAGAGAAGACTAGTGAGACACAGACGTTCAGGAGATGAGCGGGGTTGGTGGGCAGTGCCAGGCTTTATAACGTATTTTTCTACTTATAATAGATCTCATATAATGGATGAGTGCTATTTGGTAAAGAGGAATCGGAGAATTTGGATAAGTGGATGGATTCTTCGGGAATTGTGAAAATCTTAAAGGTATAAGGTCAAAGCTAGTGTGAAGGAATGAGTTTGTGATGTCGAAGGGATTGTTGACTACAGTTCTGAGAACTTTAGAATGTTATGTTTGGATACGTTTGATGTTCGACGGTTTAGCTGTGTCCACCATAGTTCTAATCCGTAAGTCCAAATTAGTTTTAGTTACTGTTTGTATATCTGCAGTTTTTTTCTAGTGTGAAGTTAGAATTTCTGTTAAGTAATCTTTATAACTGCCCAATCCGTCTCAGTTCTTGTTCGTTTGAGTTCTTGTCTCTAAAGTCTTTTATGTCAGCCTTTTGTCTAGTTAAAGTCTAGCCATTGGACAGTATTGAATATAGTAAGTGGCATCGAATTGAAGTCGACGGATGGTCAGGATCCTCCCGAAGAATAAATTTAGTGTATACAACCCGCTTTTGTTGACCTTGGTGCGTCATTGGTTGCACCAGTTTCCTATGGGTGGTTTAGTGCATTTTGTGGGGCGACTTTGGGTGCAGTTAGGGATTAGTATGAGACAAGAGTATTACCGTATAGCCAAGGTTGCGAGGAAGCAAGGAATATCAGGAGTACCTAAGGTATAATTAATAGTTCCCTGGTTTCTACCGTGAAAAACTCCAGTTTGAAAGGGGGATTTAGGGCAATATTAATTACTTTCAAATGGAAAAAACTAAGTAAAGCAAATTTTTGATCCAATTACTCTTTTATATTCTTTTCGTGGTCAAATTGAGCAATAACAAGTTTGGTTTGAAGTGATCAATAACCCCATATAAGGGTCAACAGTTAAATGTTATTTATTCATCACTGTTTTCAGGAAGGTACTGTTCCCGCAACATACAGGAATGTATTTTGATTGAAAGGTGCCTGAGTACAATCCGCTAGCCGTCCAATTACCGTGTTGCCTGGAGGATGAGGAATGCAGAGCCCTGGAAGGGTATGTCAGTCAGACGGACAATTAGCCCAGCTGTCTTCGCCACCCCCATATTTCTATCCTTGTTTATCCCTCACTTCCCCTTTTTATGCAGATTCTTTCTGTTCAATCCATCATTCTCTCCGACGCCGTTTGTCACCCGCTGTACCGTGGCTGGCTAGAACTTGCTCTTCTTTTAAACTGTACAATCATTCCAGCTGAACTGTGAAAAACATGGACATAAATTTCGGCTTCTTTGGATAACCGGTGACATTTCAAGCTATTATTATATCTCTAAAAAAGTTTCTTTGTTTTCTTCGTATCGATATATCTTAACCGATCTAGAAAAGTGATTGCTGTGAACCCCTACTAAATATTAAAAGAAAGAATTTAAAAAAAATGAATTTAAATGTAGACTTTTATCACCTAAAACCAATCTTTCGGACTTCGAATATTTCCGGCTAATTTTGGATCCCACTAACTGGCAAAATGAATTACCGACTGCAAATAAAGACGTCATAGGGTCCAGAGCTAACCGTCTCACCCCGAGGAAGCTGTTTTGACAAGACTTAATAGGACATAGCAAATTGAGTTACCAATAACTCATAAAGCAGGAGCATCTCCAAGGTGCGCCTAGTGAAACGATATAATAGATGTGGTATCAGAGATAGGCTATCTGGAAACTATATTGGAAATAACTAGATGTAAATAGTAATTTTTAATGAATTATGCAACAACAGAGTATGTAAGCAAGGAAGTGGAAAAGCGGCAGGAAAAGTGACTACCTACGTATACTGTCTAACTCGGAAATTGATAGCCAAAAATACCAACACATACAGCAAACACCATCAATCAATAGCTATTCCCAAACATTGAAAATAAATCAAAAATCAATAGCATTGCAGGTCACAGCAGTAAAAAGTGATAAACTCAATTTTCATCATTATCGCCGATCGGCTTTTAAAAACATTCACAAATGATTTTGTGAAAATTTATATTTTATTGCTATCGATAGATCTTAATTCATATCGATTATTAGGTAATAACATTTTTAAATTTTACGGGGGCTTTATTCCTAAGTTTAACTGATGTTTTCTGTTTTTTCTGAAGATAACATAAATCACCGATTTGAAATAGGATAACGTTTGCTTTACCTTTATTATTTTTTTTTTTCATATTTTGCACTACTAACAATTTTCTGAGCCCCTGTCAATTGTCAACATATATTTTAACATTTTCATCTCGTATTTCTACTTGACCATTCGTTCTACTAGAGCCCGTGGCAATAAAATGAAGCTCTATTTGAGCATTAAAAAAAATCCTTGGAAATCACGGGATGTAAAACATCGTACTTGATCTATGACGAGGCGTGTTATGTGGCCTGTTGTCCCAACCTTTTCACCACAGACAAATGAAGTTGTCCTATACTCTGTCTGATATATCAATGCAAATATGTTAATGTAAATCCAGCTCTGTGTGATATATCAATGTACATAATGTTTAAATGAAGAGCACGCGGAGATTAGTTCCCAGGCCGCCAGATCGTCAAGTCAGGCTTCTGGTCGGCCGAAATAAACGTTTCTCTCATTGACTGCCACTTGGGCTAAATATACCTCTGTTTCTGAATTGACGATTCATTTCATTTCCTCCTCACCCCTTGACTAGCACTCGCAGCTGCATTGCATCTTTCTAAAGGCCGCCATCTTAATTAACATCTGCACCTCTCTTTCCTAAGGTTTTAGCCTAACCTTAGATTCCGAATGTGATCTCGTGGAATTCCAAGACTGCGTAAAATACCACAAACCTTACCTGTACCTACCTCTTCTCCTGAACACAGTACACTGTCGGAGCACACACACCTATCGAGAAATGGAGTAAGACAGATCAATGATTGTACCCATCACCAAGCAGATGTCAAGATCATGGACCATCTAACTCTTTCTCCGTCACCAGAGTTAGGTCTGTATTACTCTCTCGGCAAATAAAGAAAAGGAAAACTTTGTTCGCATGATCTAGTTTATGATTGAGAAAAAGAAAACAATACTTCGTAAATGAATCAATAAAGACACCTGTTGCTACGAAAGAAATTTGGAGTTAATATCGCCAGATTTTACGTACAGATTCCTCTTAAATTGTTTAATTATAACATGAAGATATCCATACGCATTGATCATCCCATTTATGCTTCCCATGGCTGCTTAAGAGTCCTGTAACCTTAATAATCACATTAATTCGATAATGGATACAAAATAACACAACAATGCAAATTTCTTTAAGAGAATGTACGAGGCCGAGAATTTATCTTGTTCATTAGAATCACCCAACACATTTATTTATTGTTTTCTAAGATATAATCACATTTAAATTGGTTTCTTTATTTCTATTCATTTCAGTTATTAATATATTTTCATCATCAGGATGATTGCAAACTTTTATGAAAGAACAACTAAAAAAAATATTTTACGAAGAAAACTTCTTTTTATTAGTCAGTTACTTCTAAGAGAAATTAATTTTATTTTTTTTGTTAACCGTTAAGAAAATGAGAATGACAATTTGAAAAAGAACTCTCCTCATAATAAATTTAAATTAGGGACTAATGATGATGCAAGGTTATAGGCAAGAGATTAAATTGGGAAAGGAGTGGGGTACTGACAATTATCAAGATGGTTATATAAAGGGGCAAAAAAAAAATAAGACAGATGGAAGAAATTAAACTGAATAAAGTAGAAAAAACGAAATGAAAATTAAAAAATTAAGAACAGGAACAAGAACATAGACAAAGTAAGGAAATCAGCATCCGAAAAATGAGCTTAAAAAGTAAAAGAATGTAGAATTTTACTTTCAGTTACCAGAGTGGGTTTTATGCTCTGTTGATATAATTTGGCACGCTAAGGTATTAAGTTTCTGCAAAATTTTTATTAGCGATTTGTAATTTAAAATTATAGTTATATTTTAATTAAACATAATGTGGCTATTTATTTTTAAACGATGACACCAAAAGCTCATAGGGATAGAACGATTACGATCGTTTATAAAGCTAGCATTTTATGACTGGGTTAGCACTTCGCCAGGTACACTGATCAACAAAATAACTTTTGAATACATTTAGTCTTGAAGATTTAGGACGCTCTTCTATCAGAAAACATAAAATAAATACGCACAATTTTCTTCTATTCCGTGATCTCGATTATTTATAAACCACATAATATCAATGAATTACGCATAGATGCTTGTGACAATAACAGGACATAGTGTTTAGAATGTTGCCTAAAAGCATTTGAGGACAAAATGATCAATAAATACAATCAACGAGGAAGGCCCAAAGAAAACACAGGTCCTTGGCTGAAAGTAGGAAGAAGGGGACGGGACTCCAGGGGAACCCTAGAAAAACCTGCTAAGTACCAGGGTTAGCTGTGAAGGGCCCTAATGGAAAAGATTGGCACCTCTCACGATAACGTGTTCAGGGGCTTTATCGTTAACCGGTCCTATCGCACGTTTATATCTCAGTTCTTTGAGAAAAAAGTGGGGGTTTTTTCAGAAAAAAAAACCTTAATAGGTCTACGTCGAGGACCTTTTTTCAATCCAACAAGGTTGCAAATAGTTTATCTAGACCGGATCAAATAATTTTTTAATATTATCGCATCTAATCTTTTTTTTTTTATATATTAAAACAATTTTTATTAAGATAAAATTACAATCTGCCTTTTTATTAGGCAAAAAGTAGTTGAGATAAATTTTATCATTCATACCATATTTACAATTCATCATTCACTCGCTCATTCATACGATATTTACAAACAGCCCAGAGGCCCCCCAAGTCCACAAGGTGCATCTAATCTAAGTGGATTCCATTAAAACCTCCTTGCTCCTTATCTTTTTTTATTGAAAGTAGTTGATTTTTCGTAAATTTATTTCCCGTGTATTTTATATTTCTCGACTTTTGAAATTGGCTTAAGGTGGTAAAAGACCCCCCCCCCCCCATTTACTCAATCATGTAATTTTCACACCGCTGGGATCAATAATAAGGCTTGTTGTTGAGGTTCCGAGTTGTTCCCATTTATAAGTCAGGTCTTATACCAAGTTTTGTTGTGGTTAAGTCCGAATTCCGTCACGCAATCGGGCAGTTTAATCGGTTTGGCATGGTTTTTCCTTCGCTTTGTGGTGTAAGTGTTCCTTCAATTATCGGATCGGGTCGGTCCGTTTGGCTGGATACTTTACGTATCAAATCCATTATAGTTCTTATCATCCCTATAAAACAATTATCATATCTGTTGCTCGTTACGTGTGCCAAACTCAAAATTTTCATATGAATAATTATAAATTAATGTGTCCGATCCTTCATCTTAAGACATTAAATAAACGAAGGATGGTATAAAATAATATAATATTTCGTGATAATGCTAACTAACGTGAAGGAATGACAGTACGGCTTTTTCTAACCGGAGCCACACACTGTTGTATCTTGTACATTATAACAAAAAGTTTTTTTATTCGAGTATCTCAATTAGGTAGAGGGCTCGCTAAGTAGCGTTTTCCCTGCCCACAGGTAACGGGGCCGTTAAAAGGCAAGCTTATAAACCAATTTGAACAGCGATCCACAATTAAAGTTTTCCCCACTCAGAAGTAACGGATGCTCGGCAAACTTTAAGCAATTAAAATGAATATCAAAAGCACGCAAACAATCTTCAAGTGAAGTCATTGACTGAAGACGATGGTTTTGCCTCATTCTTCATTCTCAGTCGCAATATCGTTCACCTTCACACTCGAAGATCCATGTCGGGTGTCTTGATCGCGTCGAGCTTCTCGTTCACGTCGGGTGTCAACAATTGTCGGGGGCGTCACTAGGGGAGTGCCTAATCACTCTAGCCCTGGTGACAAGTGCGGATTGTTATAGTTTATAACATTGACCATGTTCCATGTAGGCGTTAATATCTGACTCCATTTATTGATAAGGATGTGTCCCAACAATACACTGTGTTCAGGATGAGGTTCAGAGGTTCACAAAGAATAAGACCAGTTTTCAGAGTTCGGGCGAGAGATCGGCAGCGTAATAGGTACAAGTCGTCAGAGGTCTGCTAGAGGCGGTGAGGCAAGGTGCCGACGCAGAGGTGTGGCAGAGGGAGTGTAGACCAGTGGAAAGCTGAGTGGGCTTACTCCCAGGGCCCCGGGGCCCTGGCGTATCGCGACGAGTGGTAGCGGCTATCTAGATGAAGAGACTAGGAAAGAGTGGGTCTGCAGGGCGAAAACCCTTGATTTAAATATCCGGCCCCCCTTCCTACCGGAAGGCGGAGCCTGGCTGCAGGGGGTATGTTTTATGATGCCCAGGTGGCTATTCCCCTTAAGTTTTATGACTGTTGGCCTAAAAGGGTGTGTTTTATGATGTCACACCTACCGAGCGATACGTGATCCGTCGTCCCCTATAGGACTGTTTATTGGCATGGCTTTTAGATTTTATGACTGCCGGAAGTAATTGAAGGTCTGCCCGGTCTATTTATGGCAGTCAGGTGGTTTATCCTCTCAGGTTTATTGCTGTACTTTCGACCCTCTGTTACTTGTTTACGACTACCGACCTCTCTATGATTTATTACAAGAAGTTTACACAGATTTGCATTTATATTATAATACATTATGAACCAGAGTATAGAGTAATTTACATATATTGTTAGCGCTCGCTACAATCCAGTTCAGTCTTAACCCTTGTGTAGCGAAACAGTAAACACTAGCTAGCCTCGCCAGTACGACCTCTTCCTACTTATTTTACAGATCAACATACAAGACATCGCCAGTATTAACATTGATTAATTAATCTATTCGCTGATTAAGTGAAATATTAAATTGTAGCTGTAATATGGGTAGGTAATCCCAATGTATAACATATCTATGTAAAGAACACGTCTCGAGTCATCTGACGTGTTAATTTTAAAATCCAACACGCACGGATGACTTGCGTGGTGGCAGAAGAGCAGATCAGTGATTTTCATTAGTGTTACACATAGTATTAATAATAAAATAATGTACTGTACATGTAGAAATTTCATGACAGGACTTTCAAGAATGGATTTGAATTATAAAATTACAAATACAACAGTTAAATAAAAAGATGCATTTATGATGAAGTTCTGCTTCTACATATATCTTTTTATAAAATCAAAAAACTGCTAGGTGTCATATATTAGTAGCAATTTAAGATATCGGAATTAATTATAGAGCCTACAGAAGAATAAAATATTGTAAAGTTGTGGAGAAATTCTAATATAGCATTTAAATTCTATTTTATGAATTATTCACCAATCTGTGGAATATTTAACTACATTTTTAACATTCACGATTAGATTTAGAGGTAAATGGTTTGGAAGAAAGAAACGATTCCCTCCTGAAATTCTTCAATGCAGCGTTCTTGTTTTATCGATTAAAACAATATGTGAATCCTTTATATATTATTTTATTATCATATGGTGTATTTAGTATTCTTTTGCATTCGTTTAATACAGAATTATTATTGAAAGTTTTCTGTTATTATTGTTGATTGTTATATTATGTATTGCCAACAAAAGATTTTTACATCCAAAACAACAGGAATTTGTAATGAAGCAGATTAGCTAGAAGAGAAAGAAGTATACCGCCATGTGATACAGCCATATGGAACCAGTCCAAAATATGAAGAATATTGTTATTATCTTCAAATTATATTATACTTCAAGATATTTATATCTATTCATTCAGTGAATTTTTATGCTTTTATACAACAATACTGAGTGAAACAATTTATGAAATACTCGTTTAGAGCCGTATACTTGAGAACAACGTTTATAGTCAATTAAAAGCATTTTATGTTTAAATATAGATTTGGTTTATAATTTATTTGGTTTTTTTTAGCCAAAACAATTATATTAGCTTTATTCAGTTAATTAATTTTCACGTTTGTGAGATCGATGGGAACTGAGATACCCGGATTCGGTAATGTTCTACATCAGGATAATCCTTGGAATCATGAGGTACACGATAGAGGTATGATCTGAAAAGGTCAATGCGAGAAAGTATGAAAAAATGCAAAGCCTGGCCTGGTAAGGGTCAAGTGGGCCTACAGAACTCAGTGGCACGATGCGCCCAAGTATTAGATACTGCTACTCCAACAGACCTAGTTTAGTTGAAAAAGCGTCTCCAAGGGAAAACAAGACGACAGGGAGCAGATGGCCTATCCCCCATATCACCGAGATACTACTGGGAAGGAATAGGAATCCTCACATCTAGGTGAAAGTGCCATGCAACTCGGGCATTCCATCCCCAGGATGAAATCACTCATAATTGTGTTTCCTCGGAGACCGGCTCTCTCTTTGGCACCGCTCGAAAACGTTAACAACATCAAAGAAGAAATGCTGTGCTTACAGAAAATTGCCAGTGATTTATCGGTCCATCAAGTACTTCTGAATGCTCATTCACTTATTCATTCCACCTTCCCTATCTCTATAAATTCGCTATATCAATGACATGAACCAGTTTTCAGCATAAGCACATGCCTGTGTGTGTTACTTTTTTTACCCTAAAACGGACAAAACCTGTGAGGTGAATATTGTCGTTTCTCTTCTAAATATAAGAAAAAATCACAGCCATGGATTTTCCATTTTAATGGTTTAATTAAAAATAAATAAATAAGATATAAACAGTGCCCTGTACAATGTTTAATAGCTTAAAAGGAAGTGATGAGACTCTCTAACAAAGTTGAGGTGATATGTACCCCATTCTTAACTTAACTAAAACTTCCTACACCACTATAATATTTTTAAAACGACTAATCTTTAATGGTTGCACAAAGGTTATAATGTCTTGATTTATAATAAATGATATAGTTTGGGAACAGGTCTGGGAATTTTAGGTCAAAGATAAACGATTTGTGAAACTTACTCTGGCATTTACAAACTTTTTTTTAAATATATATAACCATGTAACTCATAATAAAACCGAATAGAAAATTATGGGGCCGTGTTAATAACTATATGAAACAAATAATTTCACTTCTGGATAACAATAAAAGAAATAGTAGATCAAATGGGCATTGTTGGGAATACACGGATTATAATTAGAACTAATGGTTTGGAAAAATTATCTCCCAAGTAAATATTGTATATGGAAAGAGACCCCCTTATTCAAGGGAAGGGGAGGAAACTTTTTCAATCTAGAGAATCAAAGAACATTTAGGCGAAATTAAATCAGTATGTCATAGGGTGAGATCTTTCATGTTTAATAAGGAAAGGCGAGAGGAAGCTTTATCTCACTTCTTTCCGGGTTGAAGCTAAGATTCAAACTAAGCTAAGACTCACTACTTTTGTGGACGAGCTCGAGGACGGATCTCCCACATCTTTGTAAGACAGCAGGAGATAAGGAAGGAAGACTTGAGTTTTGGGACGCAGATTGAGTACAACCTAAACTTCCCTATTATGAAGGCATCGATTTATTTGTAAGCATAGTCATTATAAGTATAGTTAAATTATGTGACCAGCTATCATTTAAATCGATTATAGTTTATCGCATTGAATATTTCAATCATTTGAATAAAACATATCTTATTAGAAATTTGGTTTACTAAATTTCTTACATCACTACGATAAATTACTTAGAACTAATGGGAACAGAATTAAATCCAATCAATATTAAGCAATGATATTTTTTTTATAACGCTACCCCAATCCTGTACTCTCAGAATTTGATAACGTAATCAAATCTAGTAGTTTAAATAATTAAATGGCATCCCTTCAAATAAAATATTTTAATTTTTCTACTTGAGCATAGAGGCATGGTTCTCCGGGTAAGATAGGTAAAAGATGTATGTATCGATTGAGAAATAGATATATTTTCCTACATGCTATACGTTATGTATATGTAGGCATATACGTTATAAATACATATCAGTTTTATATATGTAGAACAAAATAAATTAGCTCACTCATCGAACGTAGCAACTCATCAAAAGTAATAATCCACTTTTGCTGTACCCTGTTGGTACTGTATGACCTTGATTGGTTCACTAAACATACGGAGCCACAGGACAATGGCGGGGGAGAGGATCAATAAAGAAGTGAGTTTGCCAGAAAATATTGGTGAAATATATTTGAGCTGAACTGACATGTATATATACACAAATAGCTAACTATTAAAGTTCATTGCTAATAAAAACCTTGGCTAAATGAAAAGAAGGGTAATAAGCACTAAAACGAGCCTCTTTTCTACTTAAAACTTTACCCAGGAGGTCAATACCATGAATGTTAAACTACTTCCTAAAAACACTTTTGTATATGCAAAGTAATAGGTTTCTTGAAATTGAACTGTATCTCTTCCATAAGCTCGTTATAAAAAACAAATAATTTACATAACTCAGTTTTTGCCAAAAAAAATAGAGACTGCTTATTTGCTATAAACGACCTTACATCATTTAACTACTGGAAATATGTGGGCATTCAAAATTAATCTGTTGGTGCTGAAATGGAATTAGCATAGTTAATCTGACATAATATTTGTGCTCATAAACCCTGGTTAAATAAAATATAAGATCCATCTCCAGTATTTATTTTCTATTATACAGGTAACTACTCGATGCTAATGATCAACTTTCACCTACAAAGGCATATGGGCAATTTCTTGATACAGGTTTATGGACCATGTGTACTCCTGGTTGTTCTTTCATGGGTTTCATTTTGGCTCAACAGGGAAGCAACCGCAGACAGAGTGTCTCTTGGTATGATGTATTTATTTTACTTTAATTGCAATTTACATTTATTTATGAATTTTTAATGGAAAATGAAAATAATAATGGACCAGTGATGTTTGAACATTAGATTGTTTCAAAGTTTGGCGATTTTAGTTCCAGCATAAATAAAGTTTCAGACTTTTTTCATATAATCATTTTTGGGAAATTTATATATTTCTTACATTATTTAAAAACATTTTTTTTTACTTGATAGGAATTACAACAGTCCTCACGATGACATTTTTAGGATTGGAAGCTAGGACTGACCTACCGAAGGTTCCATATCCTACAGCATTAGACTTTTTTGTGTTTCTATCTTTTGTATTTATTTTTGCAACTATCATCCAGGTACATTATCTGTTATATTAACTTTTTATTTCAAATATATAGGGGGTGTTCAAAAAGTTCTGCAAGTGTTGTCGTTAAAAAACATTTATTGAAGATATAGATACACACTTCAGAAATCTTCAAAGTACTTCCCTCGGACATTTATATATTTTTTCCACCGCGTTTCCCAGGCACTGTACGCGCCCTGGAAGTCCTCGACGGGAACTCGTTCAGCTTTGATCGTCTTAATGCCGTCAAAACTGTGTTATTTGAGCGAGGTCTTAGTCCTCTGATTAAAAAAGAAGTCTGCCGGAGCCAAGTCAGGACTGTAAGGGGGCTGGGGTAGCGTTGCCAAGTTGAGCTTCGCCAGGAATACAATAGCGGGGATCTCCTTTCCAACGTGGATAATCCTTTTTCTCAATCTTTCGAGAACATCCACATAATAGGAAGGCGGCATTAATGTTCTGGAGGTAGTAACTCCTTGTGGTCTACACCCTTACCCTCGAAAAAGACAACCTTTGTTGTTTTCACTTTCACTTTTGACTTGCCCCTTTTTTGCCTTATTTTGTTTCTGGTACTCCAAGATGTGCCATTTTTCTCTTTTTCTCTGGGTTTCACTCAAATTCCCACGTTTCACCCCGGTAATAAAATTGTCAAAAAAATCTTGCTCAATTTGAACACGTTCCAAAAGTTCATTAGCGATCGTCACTCGATTGGCCTTTTGTTCAGACGTCAACACTTTGGAGACCACCTTTCACATTTTGAGATAGTTCGTCAGGATAGTGTGCACAGTGGCTATTTGTGCAATCTTCCTAGTACTCATTTCACGATCAGAGTTCAACTAATCACGCAGACAAGTCACATTTTCGTCGGTGTGGTAGGTTGATGACCGTCCAGAGTGGGGGTTGTCGGACACCTTTCCCTGGTCCTCCTTAAACATCTTCAACCACCTTGAAACTTGCAAAGATGGCAAAGCAGAGTCCCCATAGGCTTGATGGGTCAATTGATTGGGATCCTTACAACGTTTACCGACTTTTGCAGAACTAGATCGAGAACCGTTGTTCGATCGTTTGCTTTATCACTCGTCGCCTCACGAGTCACACAAAATCAACGATGCTAATCCAACCACAGCTCGGAGCAGACCAAGAATGGGCACGTTGTGAAGTCAAGCTTACCCATCACAAGCTGTCCGAGCGCGCTACAACGTACAGTCACTTCATAATAACATCATTTACATTACTTTATGAATACACCCTGTAATTCCTATTAGTGAAATAATAAAATTTTCAATTTCCTAGTTCGCAGTAGTTCATTATTTTACAAAATACGGCTCTGGAGAATGTTATTTCAGTTCAGATCTAAGCTCTGAAGAATCAAGTTCTGATGAAGAAGTTTGGACTACCAACGATTCTCGAATAACAGAAAGGGTAATTAATATATCCAGTATCCCATGAGCATGCTTACTTTCTCCAGTTTGACACCCTATGACTCCTAGTTTCCCATATTTGATAACGGCTGCACCGCGTGTGGTCACTCTCCTGTGATCCTAAAATCAAACTCAATATGGAATCAAATGATTGATGTACTGATAATTTACCATTTGCTTAACGATCTTCGGGACCACAAGGGATGATGCCATTCCCAAACTTATCCAATTTAAATAATCTGATCACTTGCTTGTGCTTTTTTGATTATTACACTCCAACTCTTTCCAATGCAGCACCTAACATTCTGAATATGAAGCTTTCTTTATTATCACACCATGCCTCTGGAACTCCATTCCTTTCAGTCCCACCCATATGCAAACTCTTCCCTTATTCAAACTTCTGCTTTTCCATCATCTTCTGACAACCCAGTAGCTACTCATATTCTCCCATACTCTGTACATTATTTTTTTTATAAAAGCAATTTGTTTATTTTTTTTTTTAATTATATGTGAATAAGTAATAATTAGTATTTAGTAGAAGTTCGCATAAGGCTCAGAATAAATAGTGATTTATTATTATCAATATTTGCATAAATATGAGAAAATTTCGCCAGTGATTGAGAATGTTACCTGGTCTCTGATACTCTGGGTGGTTGATTGAACATCTTGATGTAACCCAAGATGTCATAGATTCAAGTCTACGTCATGGCAGTACTTTTTTTTCCCCTAATCATTGCGGGTTTACAAATCTAAAATAGTTTTTTCAACATCATCTTATTCTAAACCAGAACAAACATTATAACGATTCAATATTAATCCAATAGTAAAAATACAAATGAAAAAATAATAAAACTAAAAGAATTATATCACATGTTTGTTCAACAAAGTAAGTGAAACTTAACAACATAGCCAAAGATGATGAGAGATAATGTTTTTTTGGGAGGATGGACATAATATGCAACTCACTTGAACAAAGGGAATTCTGAACTGTTATCTCCTCTGCCACTGATTGTAAGGGTATGTTGAATGTTACCTAGTGAGTTTGTTGGTTGTTTTGACTTGCAGGTTTATCCAGTGTTGTATCAAGCTTGTGGGGAGATGACACATCCATTGAAGCAAATTGGTTGATATGCCATTTCAGAATAAACCCCATATCCAACCTGATGTGGTAATGATGGAAACCTAGGCACACAAATACACAAATTGTTGTGGTGTAGGCAGCTGCTACAATTTTTGTTGTATAGTATTTTCATCATCGATCTGCTTTAATTCTCTATAAAGCTCTCTGATCTAATCACTGCCTAGAAATGAGTCAAGACCAGGTGTTACGATGTACAGTTCAGTGAGTGTATGTTTTGTCTTCTAGTTTATTGGCTGTACCTGTATATGCCTGTACCTGTACTTTCCCTTTACAGAAGTTTAGGACCTTTAAAAATATCTGAAGTTAATATTGATGATTGTGATGACTTTCTTGATGTAAAGGTGCTGTAGTTTGTCTTCTGGGAAAATCGAAAATTTTGCCCTGGAGTTTACTTCCATTTTTAAGGGTTTATCATCCACTGAAACTATAACAACATATTTCCCAGGACAAGAAGTCAGTCAGCCCTGGGGTGACATTTGAGATGGCATAGTGTGCATAAGAAATAGTTGAATGATCTGAGTCACTGCAATCGAATTAATAATTTCTCTATTTGGTGTTTGCAGATATTGTCAATGTTTTCACACTTAAGCCACAAGGAGCTTGGCCAAATATAATTGGAAGTTTGTTAGCATCAACTTTGCAGTCATTTTCCCATAATAGAGGTCCTTCTACATCAGAAATACAAAATCTCAATCCGTAACGAGCTATGAAATTCCCAAGACTGTTATTTTGAATGGATCAGGAGCAACAGCTCAGCTTTTTATAATCTTACCACCAGGATTGTGAGAGTTTTTTGGCTTCATGCTGCAAATGCTATGAACAGAATGTGCAATAGAGTCCACAACTATGAGAATAAACAAACAGTGCCCATCTAATCCTTAAAATATATTAACAATATGGTTGAAATAGTGACATGAATACACTTACATAAGTAAAAGTTATTCACAATTTTTCTTATTTTGTTTCAGAATGGACGTAAATCCAGCTCTTCTAGTACAGGAAAAAAAAAATCTGTAAGCAATCCAATTAGCAACCCTGAGAACACTTTCTTAGAGGTGAATACTTACAATGTTAAAATAACTGAATGTTTAATTTTTTAAATAAGGGTGCCAGTTACGAGCTTAATTTTATTAATTGATATTATTGTTTTCAAATATTCCTTAATGAAATCATAAGCAGGAGTGCATTAAATGATTTCATCTCCACATTGTACAAATAGGTTCATTGGTCATGTATTTACAAATACTAGCATTGGTGAGTGAGGCCAATAGAGCCTCGGATCGATTAATTATTGCATTCACAAAATAGGAATTGAAAAGTTTAATAGGAAGGATACTGCTATATTTTTTAAATTTCTATAAATCCTGTATTTTGAAATAAAATTATATATATTGTAGCATGAATATATACACAATATTTAATTTGCTAGGTTACAGTATTAACATTTGTTTCAGGTGATTCCATTATCAGCGTGCACTATATCATCAATAAATAGTAGGAGAGAGTCATGGACTTCAGGATTATCTTCTTGTTTAGGTTTATATATTTTTATTTAATAATATATCATGCTATAGGAAAGTCAACAGATTAGTAGAGTTGATTCATAAAAACATATAAATCATAGCATCATAGAAACTATTTTATACGTACATAGTCTCCTTAAATTTAAATCCTTGACCAACTCCTGCAATACAAGATCATGCCTATCAATTATTTATCTTCACCCTTCCCCCTCTTTCTACTGACTCACTTCTGTTTATTCTACCTTTCTTGCTTGCTCCTCCAGCCTTTGGAACTTTATACATCCCGCTGTCCATCATTTTTGAATCACCCAGTAGTTGACTAATCATCACAATTTACAGCGGCATTTTACTATCAGTATTACATTAGCTGACAAAAAATTTTTTTTACAAACAACTTCCAGATCTCCACATTTGAACTTTTTTGAAATAATTTGAAGACTGGCATTTTAGTTCATTTCTTATATTGGGCAGAATAAATAAATAAAAAATAATGAATTAACTAATAGGTTAGTAGGTACTTATTTATCAGATCAGATACTTTTTCAGGTTGCCCAGTACCAGGTGAAGTTGCTGAGAGATCTGTATCGCCACCTCAGATACACAAACCACATTCTAGAAGAAGGCGGAAAAGGACCCCAAGATTCAACAGTGTTTCTAAAATAGATAGAGCTTCAAGGATCGTTTTTCCGTTGTGTTTCTTGGCAATTAATTTGTTTTATTGGTACACATACCTGTACAGAAGTGAAAGAATTAGGAAGAAATAGCAATTAGAAGGAGCTGAATCACAATCTTAGGATGTGTCAACTAATTCATCAGAGTGGAGTGGAATAGACAATATCAAGTTGACTTCATAGTTGATAATGAACAGCAATATTTTTATTCAATATAAATAAGTATTATCAATAATTTATGCAAAAGCAATACGTGATGTAAAAAAAATAAGGATTGAACCATTGTCTAGTTGAGGAAATTAGTAATTATTTTATACATATGGTGTCATGGATAAGTTATGTTGAAAATACATTAAATGTAATACTAATTTCATCATATGAGGCAGCTTTTTAAAAAATGTTTTAGCTTCCTTATAAACTGGATCTTGGTGTGAACTGTATCCATCAAATCAAATCTGTATCCCTCCTCAATCTTAATAATGTAGGAACTTGGATAGAATTGTTGGGTTAAAAAATATATAGATAGATTTAATCCCGCTGTAGAAAATATAAATAAAGTCAATAATTCTGGAGAGATTTTACATTTTTTTTCACTAAGTTCCAGTTTATCAAGGGATAAAAAATAACAAGGACTTGTTGAATAAAATATCAATTAAGCTAAGTAAATCAGCCTTTCTGTTGTTATGTTTGAGATTTTAAAAACCAGTTTCATTCTGTTCTTTTCATTTTAATTTCCCTGTGAATTTTTACGTGTAGGTATTAAGTAACTTACTATGAATGAACATGGACTTTATATTAATGAATGCTATATGGACTTTAATTAACGTAAATACACAGAATCTCAACATGATTTGCAAGTTTTAGGGTCCAATGAAAATCTGTTGTATATGGCAGATAGTTAGTAAATAGACAAAATTGAGAAAAACAAAGAAAGAATGATTGATTTTAAAAGATTTTTTTTTATCTTACAAAAATGGTACTTTTTACACCATGATATGAAATTTTTATTACATCAATACAGAGAATAAACTATCTTCACTATCTGACAAAGAAATTAGTGAGTTTTACAAGTCTAATTTGGGTACGATTATTGTTACTCAGTTAATGGCTGAAGATTCAAGAAGATGAAATTTTAGTCATCTGATCTTTAAAATGACAGCCTGAGATTTTTCTGAGTTGAATAAGCAAACAGTCATGGTCTTTCTTTTGAAAGATTTCCTGTGCAATTTGTCAATAAGTAAATATTGAAATAGATAGGATGAAGCATCGAGGTTCATTTCATTGAGACTACATTGGTCTTTTCACTCTCATCAAGCACGTCAAGTTGGTTGGTATCCATCTCTGCACAATCATCTTTTTTACCTCTGAAAAGATTTTTAGTTGGTGTTCAAGTGATTGTCATACTGAGTCATTTACACTATTGCACGATACCTGAAGAAAGTTCCCTGTTAGTTGATTAGTTATACACCTTTCAAAGGTCAGCAACCCAAATACTTCTTTTTTGTTTTTTATTTACAATTATTTTAACTGCTCCTACTCCATTGCTTATGGTAGTCTCACTCAGCATCTTGAAAAAAATCTGAAACTCCTCTTGAACAGCTTTATTTGATTCATCATTGGGATCCCGATGGCTGATATCAAGCATCTTTAATTGTTAATCAGAGTCAGAATGGCTGTTCCTATCCACCACAAAATTTTACTTTTATAAGAACTGTCCATATCAAAGCATATTCTCTAAAACTCCTCTGTGGATAAAGTCTCCTTAAATTAAAATATTCGATTCAGTCCTTAAACACAAGATCTTGCCTATCATACCCTCACCCTCCTTCTACTGAACCACTTCCTTTCTCGTTTGTCTCTCCAGCCTTTGGAACTCTTTGTATCCCACCATCCAACATTTTTCTTCCCCAATGTTTTCAAATTATATCTTTTCCAATAATTTCTTCTCTTTTTATGATTAATTTTAATAGCTGCCTGATCATCAGTAGCTACAGTGCTATTTCACTATCATTGTTGTATTAGTTGACAATAAATATATTTAAAATGTGACTTCTTAATGTTTGTATTTTAATTTTTTGTTTAAGTTACTATTTTATACTAATCTGATGGCTTGCTTAAGTTTTATATTTTACTTTTTCCATTGGCCTGGCTTTAGTCCCAGAATAAATATTATTTTTCCATTCTATTTATTTCAAAGGTTCTACTCAGTTTGTCGACTTTAGTTTACTTCCTATAATAATTCTTGAGAATTGTGCCAACTGGTAGACCTACTTCTCAAATTTGACTGAAATAGTTCGTTTTTCTGTCTTCACTGCCAAGTTGTGAGGATTTATTTGAAAAAATATGGATTTCCTGTTAATCATGACCAATTCTTACATGCTGTATGTCCAGGGTTGTTTTGTGGGCCCCATTGGTTAGCATTCCCAAAACTTAGGATTGCATTTTCCTTGCAGACTTTTTGGGATTCCAGGTTAACTGAAGGTGTGTTTGGGTGCCAGTTATTATTTGGAGAGTCATGTTAACTTAACCTGTCTTTAAAATGTAGCAGACTTTTCAGTACATTTTGATACTTCAAGGACATTCTATAAGACTCACCTTTTGAAGAAATGACTTCCCATCTTATATATGTAAAAACTATGAACTGAATTGCCAAAAACTATGAACTGAATTGCCAAAAACTATGAGCTCGTACTAAAATCATCAGGGTCTATTAACTAATTTTAGGTGAAAATCCAGGTTTAACCAATTTACTAACTTTAAAAAAAAGTTAATTCATTTATGAGCTTTTACTGCCAATCATTCAAACTACTCTAAATAGTTATTGTAAATTTCCAATAAAAAACAAACATTTTTGATATTTTCTGTTTTTGATGATTTCTTTTTAGCATGGTTTTATGACTAGCTCAGCACATTGAAATTAATTTACAACTTTAGAGTTAATCTTAATGTTAATAATGATATTGATAGAGCACATCTCCATATTATATTACATATGATTTAGGTTATACTTTATAATTTTAAATTTCCTTTTATTATATATTTATTTATTATACTTCGATTTCATTTTTCTTTAATATTTAACTTTAAAATGTTTTACTATTAATCTTTATAATAATATTATAAAATGTAATTTTTTTTTTTTTTTTATAAGGAAATTGTTTTAATTCAATGATGTCATCAAAACACTTTTCATTAGATGTCATATACATTTATGTTATCTACAAAGTCGAATTGCTGAGGGACACATATTCAGTAAACCATTGAAATTTTTTTTTTTAATTATGCTGTAAAAAACATACTGTTAAGTGTGTTTACTGTGCTATCTATGCAGAAATTACTGTGTAAAAAATAAAGATTTACCTAAGTTTTGTAAATTATTTTTTGGAAGGCCTCAGTAAAATTTAATTAATATCAATTGAGACATTTATTTTGGCTTAACACCTCTGATTCAGTGCGGGTCAGAAATTAGGAATTGAAGCTGTGGGGCCATAACAAAATATTTATGCATGATGACATCAATTATTATATAAATTGTCTCCCAACTTATGAGTTTGTATTTTTTGACTTCATGATATTGTATTAATGTCACTTCTAAAGGCGAATAAGCCTGGTCACCTAGATGAAGGCTGGCGGGCAACTCTCGCTGAAAGTTCACACCCCTCAGTGTTTAAAAATGACATTAACATGTTAAAAGTAAAGAATAAAATTTAGACACATTTCATTACCAATTATATGTGCTTTGAATATTTCTGGGCTTTTGTCTTCTATTATCTCATTATTTTTTCAAATCTTATGTTTATCACATAACTTTTGAATAGGATATTAATTTCTTTAACTGTCGGTTAACAATTTCATTAACAGAAGCTTTTTGGCTATTATATACTTTAATTTTTACTTACTTTTGTTTATGCTTTGTTATCCTTTTCTATTAAACTTCTCAGTTGGCTTAACTGCTTTATAACATCAAGGTTTGAACCCCTAGAAGGAAAATAATTTTCTTACACTTCTGCTGGAATTGCCCTAATTGGATAGATCACTTTTCCTAACCTGAATTTAAATTTTAAAAAACAAAAATCTCTTACACAAAATTATTTATTTCTCTATTTTTGACAAACATAAATTATACTTTATATATATATATATATATATATTTCTAGAACTTATTTATAGTAGAGGTGCTCTTCAGAATTGAGGGGACAACAAGAAGAGAATAATTTTGTCTCATATATGAGACTTTAGACAAAAATGTGATATAAAAGAATCAAGTTCACAAACATTTTCTATGCCCAGCACCAATTCTAGGTTTTTACTTAATCCTTTTAAGTCACACTTTTATATCAACTGAAAGATTTATTTTTTTAAATATATTGACACTCAAGATAAAATAACAAATGTATATATAAATATATATGTTTTCAGTCAGCCATAAGTAGGTTAGTAGCAATGATAATCACACAGTATCTTCTCTATGAAGTAATGAGGTGTTATTGTAATGGCTGGTGATAGTCATGGGTATTCTATTCAATGATATGGGTTTATGATAAGAGTACATCTATGTCTAAATGATTATAGTGCTCCAGTCAGTCTATTGCACAATCACGTTAGTCATTAATGGTAACCGAAAAGGAAGAAACAACATATTTACATGGAATCAAACATCAGTTAACAAAATTAATGTTAAATTAGTTGATCCAATGACCAGTTGCCTCCCCATTTTTCCAAAACTTCTCAATAGACACATATATACTGTAATTATATTTTTATTATCAATTGAATTTATTTTGAGGAGTGAATTTTCTTTGCTGTTTGGCAAATATTATGTAAAGAAAGAAAGTGAAGAGAGGTCTTAGTTATGAAACGATTTAGTTCATTTAGTCTTAGTCTACTCTCAACAAAATGTATCTCCCTCTAGGTTTAGCATTTACCTATCTCTAATTAAACTATGAACAGTCATTAGTTAAAATATTTACATTTTATTCAACGATTATTTTTCATATTGTAATAAAAGGATGACATGAATGTAAGGAAATTTCATCTATAATTTCATAAAGCCAGAAATTTAATTGAAATGAAATCTAGCTTCTTGATTAGTAGAATGTGTTTTTGGTAAAGTTAAAAAATGTTCGAAAGAATAAAGTAACAAACTGGGGAATGTAGGTTAAACTCATGATGAGAACGCTAGCTGTAGCTTTTTTTTTACGAATATTACAATTAGGGTAAAGATATTGAAAATTTAAATGGTCCAATAAAATTAATGACATCTGAAATATTTGATTTATACAAAACATTCTGAAAAAAATCACTCGACCACAATATCAAAGAATTGTAGTGATTTTGGTTCTAGTCATTTGCTAAGAGAAGATTCCTGCACAAGGATGCCAGAATGCTCCATCGGATTCCTTACCTAAGGATGCCAAAATGCTACATTCGTCTTGCAGAGTGGTTTTCTTGATACTTACACTAATACCAATGCATTGATGTATCCAATTTATTGATAAGGTTCCAATCACCTCTAATCCAAGGTAACCTATTTTAATAAATTGACGTGGCGATCAATGCAAATACTTTCTTTTTAAAAAATTGAATATTCAATACTATATGTTTTTATTAAAATAGTTAAGCTGCTAAATCTTTATGTTACTTATGAAAAACCAACCTTACGGCGATTACATCGATGTTTTCCTGGATGATACACGGAAATGATAATGGTAAGGCACAGCCAATATCCTCAACAGTAGTTGCCTTGTCCACGAAAGAAAACGTGAGGCTAATTTCGCCTCAAAGAAATGACTGACAGAAGCGCCCGCAACAAAATGCCACTAAATGATGTTTTCTCGTTGTTGTTTTTTCATTTTCCTTGCTATAAAGTTATACAATTCAAATATAGACTCTGGCAATGAATCTATTTACATTATACAGTGTATTTTATGTGTACTGTAGTTAGCTAAATTTTATATAATTTTTATTACTACCCTTGCTTGTCATTTGATTATAAATATTTTTTCATTCCACATGCAAATATACATAAAAATATTTTTTTAAGATTTTCTGCCTAACGAATTCTTGATAGAATAATAATTAATTTCAAACAAGTATAAAACATAATTGAAGTAAAGTAAATGTTTACGACAAAATAAAGCTCTCTGCACTCCCAAGCCTATTTTAATAGGGTTTCCTTGGTTTCTTCTAATAAAGGAATAGTCAAGAATTGATTAAAAGGAAATTTTCTGTGATTGGTATGGTTTAATTAATGAAACGAAGTATTTTTTTTATCAAAAATTTATAAAAATACAGAGTAAATGGTTTTCAAAACCATTTAATAAATATTTAAGATAATCATGTGGAGGGAGTATCTTGCTCACACCTATTGGTAGGAATGCATTTCAAGAAATAAAATTGATTTATTTGTTTTTATATTTCTGGAACAGTGAAATATTTAGATTTCCCACCGTCTATATTTAAGTACATTATTCCACTTGAATAAAAGTCAAGTGCAATTTATACTACTTAGAAAATAAAAAACTTATTACACACGGCGAATCCTTAGCGTAATCGTACTCTATATGCTAACGGGGAGTTTATAGAACGAATCGATTTTCAAAGTGCATTCAGCAGTTTCTAAATTTATTATCTCCTGCAAACGTTCCTGGCGTAACCAGGGTCCCCTGATGCGGGAACATATGATGTATCATTGCCTGTGGGGCGCTTATAGGTAATAGTTATAGGTAACTGAGGTTGTGGCAGCGGTCAAGGCAACTTGGTATATTATCCTAAACCTTATTTATTGATAAAATAAATCAGAAATAAAGACAAGTACTTGTGTACTATTTACAGACCTATTTTCTACAATTTACAAAAAGCTTGAAACTTATTTACGAATTATTTATGCTTTTATCTAACTGGAGACAGTGAAGCTTGAGAAGTTGAAGTTGATAGTGGGTGAGTTTCTCACAGTCGTAAGCAGGTTGACCGGCTATTCAGAGAACGGGACTATCAGCTCCTTAGTTGGCTGGTCAAGCAGCGATGCAACCTACTTCGACATCATCAGTTGTAGCTGCTCTTACACACATGTACTTACAATCACCCAGTTCGCACTTATTTTTATTTATTAATTATTTTTTATAGTTACAGCCGTTGTAAAAAAAATATAAATCACTTACGATAATAAAGCCGTTGTCTCTTAATATATGTCACTTATCTAATAAGTTTCTTGCAACAATAATTGACAAACCAGCGTAGTTCAGTAGCACGACTTATCGGAAGCTGATTACAGGTATATTCTAGATATTTTATAAGCGGTAACCACAAAATTTAGCAGAAATTCATTATTTCATAACATTGCTAACATAGATAAATTGCCCAAACATTATGCTAGGGTATAATATATTATTAAAAAAATGTTATTGTATAAGCATTTAGTTTTTATTTATTTGTTTTGGTCGTCAGTTTTGCGCATGCGCTAGATACAAGCTATACACTGTTCTTTTTGCTCCCACGTTAATATATAAGCATATATTATGCAGTAGAAAGAGCAACCCTCAGCTTAATTGTGTTGTTGTACATATTAATTTAAATTGTAAAAATATTAATAATAGGGGTTAAGGGGGAAAAAAACATTAATTGATTGCCATTGCTGTATTTGAGACATTCCGTAATCGAAAACTGTCCTAGCAGTTGCTATTGTGTTAGGTTACAAAATGATCAACATACCTTTGTATGTTTGTATGAATGAGTGAGTAAACTTTATTGCATACACAGTGACTGTGTGCAACCGTACACGCTTACACGGTGCTAAGACAGCCATTACCGGCCGGGCAACCAGACACTGCAGAGGATTACTTGCTTATGACAGTCAAGAGGATAAATATTCAACTTTAGGTGGGCTTGTTTCTTTTACCACCAAAGGTATCACATGATGATGAGTAACAATAAAAATAAACTCACCACTCCCAACGGACGGACCATACCGAGTTCTTCACCTATCCTGAACAAAAAGCTGGCAGAGGCAGACCTTCCAGGTTTTTGCCACTATCTGTCTCAGCCATCACATCCATGAAAGAGTTAACACCTCAACCAGGTCCGTCTTCTTCTCCGACACCGGAATCTCCTTAGGCATTGGAAAGTCACCTTCCATCATAGAAGCAGAGACACGGGGATCATTCCCGATAACTCAGATACTTATACTTATGGAGCAATCGTTAAATATCTTTGAAGCTAATAAGATGAATTTCACATCTACAAGTGACAGGAAAATCGATCCTTGAGGGTAGTCATTAGAAATCTTCATCCTACAACACCAACCAACCTAATTCAAGAAGAATTCGGAGCAAAAACGTTTAAAGCCAGGTAAATAGTCAATGTCTTTAGGGAGGACAGATCCAGAGATCTGCTAACATTGTTTTTCACCGACCTAGAAATAATCCAGGCATTTGTGTATATACATTTATTGCACCAGCATCTAGGTGGAAATGCTACATCCCAGGCGTGACATAACGCATTTTTATTTAAAACTGCCAGGAAAAGGCCACAGTCACTTTTACTGTCCCTACCTACCTACGTGTGTGAAGTGCGGAGACCAGCACAAGGGCAGAAAGACTCGCCGATCCCATCCCTATATGTGCCTTATGTCAGCAACCACCCGGCAAATTACAAGGGCTGAGGAACTTATCAAGTTCTGATGAGCCTCCTCTTCCAACATCAACGCCGTCCACAGGCAGAGCAAACAGCGAAACCTAGTAGCGTTCCTTTCAGAGAAGTGCGAATTTGAATCCGAAAATCTTCTTTCCAGCCATCAATTTGGCTTTGGCTCAAGATTTGAAAATTGTAGTGGCGTAAGTGAGTGTGGAAGAAGTTTGAGTAAAATACACCTTCTCATTTGTGTCCATAAAAAACTCAAGTTTCCTTGTATTTTTTCTCTCTCATTGTTTTAGTGCTGTATTAAAGCTAATCTATCCCCATTACCACCATCCATCGGATTCAGTATTTCTAAAGGGCGCAACATGACTTTCACCACTATTTTCCTAAGCAGATGCATGATGTACCCTCCTCATGGTAACATTGTAAAAAACGTCTAGCGGAACTTAGATGAGCCACGAATCTAAACATAGTAGATTTTTCTAATGCTAAATTGCGTTTAACTCGCTTTTTAAATTTCGCTCATTTACTTCACTATATTTCTCAGCCCCTCATAATCCCCTGCACTTGAAAGCAAACACTATTGCATGGGTGCCTTTTTGGACGCTAAGGCTTTCAACTGGGTATGGCACGCAGGTTTCCTTTACAAGTAAACTTCTCTTTACCTCAGGCCCTTCATCTAATCGTTCAATCCTATCTGTCAAACCAGTCCCCTCGGTTCAGAATACTACAACTACTATCCCATATAAGCAGGAGTTCCTCAAGGTAGCATCCTCTGTCCTACCTTATATACCCTTTACACGGCTGAAATTCCTGTGAGTCCAAGTTCCTTCCTTGCAACCTTTGCTGACAAACAGAGGTTTCTCCGAAAACCGTCCGGATCCCAAATACGAGTGTGAACCGGAGAGAAGTAGTCTGGATCACTGGGGGAGACACTACTAGGTAAAGTTCGTAGGGCCCCAGGTGACCGTCATCCGCAAGGAAGAAATTTCTTCCAAGGAGGTGCTAGTTTTAGCGAGACCAAGGCAGAGAATCCCACTAGGAAAGTGTGGCGCCTGACAATGCCGGGCTGAAACATAGCGAGGTTAGGAAAGAGAGATGCAGTGGTTTTCATAAATGAGAAGGCCAAATCTAGAAACATCAGTGCAGCTGCAAGTATCAGTCTAGAGAGCCGTAGTTAGAATGAATTATCATTTTTTTTTTTTTTTTTTTAATTTCAAAACCTTAAATACAATGTACAAAAGAAAAAAATAACAAAATAATAATCGACTTACAAATTTCTCCTCTTCCTGCATTTAAATGCATTTGGAGGAGTGCATAATACAATAAATATTTTGATGTTAATAGTACTCAGTCTTATATTTACACTAGGTGATGAGGCTCACCTTCTTTTTGTCACCGACACCAAAACCCTAAACACTAGGAACAAAACAAAACAAAACAAAAAAAAAAAAAACTAAACAAAACAAACAAAATCTCTACCTAGAACCTAGGACTAGAATGTTCCAGCCGCGACAGCGTCCTGCCATCGATGGGGGAACGGAGCGGGAGTTATAGTGTTAAACACCGGGTTTGTTAGATATTGCAATGAGTCGAAAAATTTGATATGTCTACGCTGGATGAATTCATCCACCATAGGCAGCTCAAATATCTCATGCAGCTCACTGTTCCGTCGCTGCTCGAATGAAGTACCTCTGATCACTTTCATCAGTATACCGTTTTGGAATTGTTGGAGTTTCTTAGCTGTCGTATACGTCAGATAACGAAATAGCGGTGCACCATACAGCAGAGTAGGCCTGAGTATGCTCTTGTAAATCAGTGGCTTGAGACGTAGTGATAGATTGGAGGAAGTCAATAAGTGCGTAAGCCGATAAGACTTCATGCGTGTATGCTTCAACTTCTTCGCAAAATGGGTACTAAAATGGAGGTGTCTGTCCATTTTAATTCCGAGATATACTAGGTTGTTGGCTGGTGAATTTTCCTCCGTTCCTACTATGTAACTAGTAGGGAGCGGGCTTTTTCGCTTTTGAAAAGAGAAAATTACACAGTCAGTCTTACCCGCGTTTACAGAGATATTGAGTCTCCCCAATCTCTCACTGATCTGGTTACAGGCTGCTTCAGCCTGTCTTAGAGCTACCTTGGCACTCATGCTGCTACTATACACCGCTATGTCATCTGCGAAAGCAGTAACTGTGGTATGAATTATCAGGTAAATCTAGGGGGTATATATAGCCCCAAGTAGCCAATGGGCTGGAGTCTTATTCTGGCCAATTGCGTCTAGCCAATGAGGCGATGTTTTATTCTGGCCAACCGCATTGCAGGCCCAGATGAAGCTCGAATGTTCTAGACCAAGACCCAGCCCCTCTAAAGGGTCCAGAGTCCTTTTTACCTGACCCCTGCCTCTGAGTTGGTTTAGTAGCTCCGTCTTTTATTGTTTACAATATTTACACTGATATGAATTATTGTTTGGTAATATTATTTACAGTTGTATAAATTAATTTACAACATATTATAACCAATTTACAATATATATGTTGTGTCAACCTCTTTATTAGAAGTTCCCCTCTTCTATGCCCAGGAAAATATCCATCTATATCTCCATATTGTAATAATAAAGAAACTTTAAGACGTCAGTAAAAGAGGGGGAAACAGCCGCAGGTGGGGGAACCCCCCCCCCCACCGCGGGTGGCCTGCCTTTATAACCGGCCCGTCTTGGTGCGAGCATTAAGAACCGGCACTTGGAACACTGCTCTCTCTCTCTCTCTCTCTCTCTCTGCACTGGGGCTTGCTGCTCTACTCAAACCATGGCCTTCTTATTCAACTACCTCTGCATCTATCTTTCCTAACCTCGCTATGTTTTAGTCCGGCGTTGTCAGACCCTACACCTTCCTAGTAGGATTATCTGCCTTTGTCTCCCTGAAACTAGCATCTCCTGCCAGTCTGCCTCTGTCTGGTTCACACTCACCTTTGGGATCCGGACGGTTTTCGCCTACTCTGAGATACCGAGTGTGAATTCGTGGTCATTTCAAGACCACATAAACTACTTATAAGCCTACACTGTTCCTCTTCTCCTGAACATAGTGCTTTGTCGGGGCATCATCATTATGGAGTCAGATCAAAGCGAATTAAGCTTCCCGCCGACTAGGCCACCAGCAAGGGTGAAAGACCGCCGGTCCACCCATTTTATCTCTTTCTTGGCGCTTGCCGGGCAGTGGCTAGAGGATGTAGCAACCCTAGCCCGCTGCGGGCGTCCTCTCCCCACCTTTGGGACACACACATCTGAGAACCCGACAATATACAATAGAGTATAGGGTGATTTATCTCATGTAGTTAGCGGTCCCTACAACCAGAATTCAACGCACGGTTTGGACATTCAAACACACCACTAAACAGAAACTCCAACCTCACACCAGAAAACAAACATCACATATCCAAACAGTAATTTGGACTTACGGGATAGAACTACGCCGGACAGGCAAACCCTTGAACGTCAACAAATCTCCTTAAAATTGCTGTCTACATTACTAACTCATCTCTTAATAGAGAGCTTCAAATGCCAACTTTCCTCGACCTTATACCCTCAACATTTTCCAAATTCCACAAAAGCCTCTTCTCTTTGACTTAGTCAAAAAGAAGAGTAATGATGTTAGTTATTGCTGCTTTTTTTTGTTTTTTTACTGTAGGCATCGCATATTATTTTTTTATATAAATATTGGAAATAAAGTGATTTAAAAAAAATATGATAACGCTACTAAAAAAAAAAGTTGTATTTATAATTGTGTTATGTTTTTTTAATTATTACGATCTTACCTAAGGGTTTCATGCAATTGTGCAAATCTTAAAATTTTCATTTTTTTGTTCGTACAGTATAGTGGTGTCAAAAGTAACTCTTCTATAATATGACTAGAATAGTAGCCGGAAATTTTGTTGCTTCTTGATAAAAAATCTATCTAAACCTCACCCTAAAATTTCATATAACGTCAATTAATATTTATATTATTATAACTATTAATGAATGAAACTTGTATCGAGAATTTTTCCCAAAGACTCCGATTTGATGTTTGCGCAAGTTCACCGCTGGATGATGTAAAGTCTCTGTAGTATTCGCTTGAAATTAAGTTAGTATTATTAACCAAGACGTTTTATGACCCCAAGACCCTTTTCGAAGCTGTAGAACAGCCTGTGGGACAAACGACAGTGACGCAGGCACTCATGCAAACTGGACAAGGAAACGACTGGTTTATTTTCACCGCTATTAATAGATGTCGCTACCTAATCGATTGGTTCGGTAGTGGGCAGGTGAGATCTTTGCCTAATAGAATGAGCTGTGGCAACAAGGGTTACCCCTGGCGGCAGAGGGTATGGTACCCAAGCATCACCAACGATTAGTGCATACTACTATAAATATACTTAACTTCAGGAATAAAGTTGGGCTTTAGTGAGCACTTTAAAATTTCCATTTGATGAAACTTCTATATTTTGTTTTGTTATTATTGTTTACTTACTACTGTTCACCTTGAACTGTTCAGTACTTGCGTAATGAACTTGAATTCATAAACAAATCGAACTAATGATAAATGCAACTTGTTAAACCAGTAAAGGTATTACTCGTACTTTCCTCTGAAGTTTTGTTCTTTTAAGTGATTGTTCTATTGTGTTTTCTTAAAAATCAGCGCCTGATTTTGTCTTTACTTTCCCGTGGGAAACCGAGGTATGCATAAATTTTACAATAAAATTAACATTTTTTTCTTTGATGTTATCTTTTTCTCTATATTAACTAATGAATATAAAATAAATGATGAATGATTAATTATTTGTTTTATAATAATTAATCATTATATTTAATTTAATTATTTAATGAAGAATATTATAGAATAACTATAAAGAAAAAATGAGAAAAGAAACGAACAAATAGCATGTAAATATAAACCAAAGTTAAATAGGCATGCAAATATTTTACACGAGAGTTCGGTTGATCCTATTATCAGTGCCCTCATTTTCATGTCATTCCGAGCTCGAAGTACCTTTTAGGGAAGTAAGGTCCTTAGCCCTCCTCCGGTCCCTACCGAGGCAATTATCTAGGAGCTCTTGGGTGAATAGGTAGTACACAGTTACTCTTCCTGTAATAATAAAATATAAAAACGTAGGCCGCCATTGAAACATTTAACTGAAAAAGGCTAAATTTAGTAAATTGGCCACGATATTTTAATGTAGAATTAATTTTCATCATGAAATGACGTCAGTTTGATATTTAGGTTCCCTAATCTGCAACGAGTGATACCCGATAAGATTGTACTCCAAACGTATCGAAAATAAATTAGTGGGATTTTTAAAAGATAAATTCGATATTTACATACGAGTTTCATTTAGTATTTGTCATAACACCCAATAAAAAAAAAATCATTTACATGTTCTAGATCGACTCAAAGATCTGCCAGTCATAATTTATCTAGCATTGATGTTACTAGAAAATTTCATATAGCTCAAGCAGTTATCTACTTATGTTAGTAGCGGAATATTTATACTATAACATTTTGATAATCACAACTTGGCTTACATCCTCAACCAAATCAAAGCTGCGTTGTATTAGCTACGACGGACTATATACATTTTCTACTTGGCACATCCTTACTGTTTGATTATTAACAAACCTTGCAAACATGTTTTACTCCAGAATCTTCAATATTACGAATACTTCTTTATTACAAATTGTTCTTAACTAGTGGAAGGATGTCATGCTAATGCAAGGTGTTCTACATCAGGGTTGAAAGATAACATGTGCGAGTCTGATATTTAAGGTACTTCTATAAAAATCAGAATATATTAACATTTCAAGCCATAAAGTATGTCCAAAGGTAGTAATTATGAATGAACAAAAAACTAAAAATATTTTAAAAAAATAAATGTAGTCTTAATAATTAATAGCAAAAAAATATATACTGAAAGGATCTGTACGCAATATAGTAGCTCAGATGGTAGTGCATCATACTAGACAAAAGGGAAAGACCCATGTTGTAGTCCCAATTTTGCCGGGCTCGGGTCTCTACGGCCCGGCCGCTGTCCGACGAGTGTCAAGAAAGAGATAAAATGGGCAAACCTTAAAATAATAATAAATCGGATAAACCAGATAAAAACCTGTGTTCTTTGGCCTTAGCTGGTGGCCTAGTAGGACGGCAACTTTATTCGTATTGATCTGACTCCTTAAGATTTTAGAAGGTATGCCCACGACAGTGCACTATGTTCAGGAGAAGAGGTACAGGGTAGGTATTATAGGTAGTTTATGTGGTCTTGGAATTACCTCACACTTGGAATGAAATTCTGAAATGAATTCACACTCGGAATCTAAGGGTTGGTGAAAACCGTTTCGGATCCCAAAAGTGAGTGTGAACCGGAGAGAGGTAGAATGGATCGTTGGGGGAGGTATTACTAGCTAAAGTTTGTAGGGCACCAGAGTCCGACGTCCACATGGAAGAGATCTTTTCCAAGGAGGTGCTAGTTTTAGCGAGACAAAGGCAGAGAATTTCAATAGGAAGGTGAGGGGTCTGAAAACACCGGACTAAAACATAGCAAGGTTAGAAATAGAGATACAGAGGTAGTTCAAGAAAGCCGTGGTTCAAGTAGAGCAGCAAATGCCAGTGGAGAGAGAGAGAGAGAGAGAGAGAGAGAGAGAGAGAGAGAGAGAGAGAGAGAGAGAGAGAGAGAGAGAGAGAGAGAGAGAGAGAGAGAGAGAGAGAGAGAGAATCTGGCAGTTTGAATATGCCATCCCTATGGGGTCACCCTGAATGTTTTCCCCTGAGGGTTCGAGGACGGCTCATATCGGAATCGCTAAGAGATCGGTTGTCACATAGATCTGGTGCAAAACCGTAATGATTCCCCATCCCCCTGTGGTTGAGGCTTTGCTTGCTGTAGTTCTTGGTTATTAAGGTTCACGCCTAGAGAAACATACATTGAGAACTGGCTTCGATTAGCTGTTTATACACCCCATGGTCGAGGTGTTCCTAGAAGCGTTAAGTAGCAATTTTATACAATCCAAATACTCACAACCTGTTACTTTCTTGTTACTTATACGCGTTTGCTGTTTGCAGTCATTATTATATGTTATTTGTCTAAGCTACATCACGTGAGCGTCACCATCAACGCGGTCATTGTCATTATTTATCTTGTTTATATTTTAATTCACGTATTTTTAGTTTGTTTTCGCACTGATAGATTTCTCTGGTTTTTCCCCATAACCTCTTCATTTTTATATATAAAATGAACAAAAAATTATTGGATTACAAATTTCTCCTCGTACTGCATACGCAGATGTATTCGAAGGAGTGCATAAATATTCATCCATATGATGATGACATTTCAGTTTGTAGTAAAAAAGTCAAAAAACACATCTACAACACTAGGTGATGAGGCTCACCTTCAGCTTACAACCGTGAAAACACTAAAAAACTAAAACCTAAACCTAGAACCTAAGACTAGAGCGTTCCTGCCGCGACGGCGTCCTGCCATCGATGGGGGAATGGAGCGGGGGTTGTGTTAAACACCGGGTTTGTCAAGTATTGCAGGGAGTCGAAAAATTTGATAGCTCACTGTTGCTCCGCTGCTCGAATTAAGTACCTCTGACCACTTTCATCCATCAGTATACCGTTTTGGAATTGTTGGAGTCGCCGAGCTGTCGTATACATCAGATAACGGAAAAGCGGTGCACCATACAGCAGACTAGGCCTGAGTATGCTCTTGTAGATCAATAGCTTGAGACGCAGTGATAGATTGGGGGAAGTCAATAAATGCGTAAGCCTTCGTGCGAGTATGCTTCAACTACTTCGCAAAATGGTTACTAAAATGGAGGTGTCTGTCCATTTTAATTCCCAGATATACTAGGTTGTTGGCTGGTAAATTTTCCTCCGTTTCTACTATGTAACTAGTTGGTAGCGGGCTTTTTCCCTTTTGAAAAGAGAAAATTACACAGTCAGTCTTACCCGCGTTTACACAGAAATTGAGTCTCCCCAATCTCTCACTGATCTGGTTACAGGCTACTTCAGCCTGTCTTAGAGCTACCTTGGCGCTCATGCTGCTACTGTACACCGCTATGTCATCTGCGAAAGCAGCAACTATGGTATTTTTGCACCAGGCTCCGACAATCGCAGACGTGTATATGTTGAATAGTACCGGGGATAAGACGGCTCTCTCTGGTATGATTGTGAATAAGTATTCATCATTACCACAAGCCTAAAAGTCTTTGCATTTACATCGCGCTTATCGCGGTGCGTTAAATTAGTAACTAAAATAGCGATTAAAACATCTAAAAATGATGTATGTATTAAATTATACAATTTAAATAGAACACATACTTGTAACATCATAACTTCTGTATTCAAGTGTTCAATTTTATTTTGGTCGGTCCAAAGACCCTCTCTGACTTCATAGTCTTGCAGTGGCAAACCAGCTCTACTTTTTTGAAATTCACCGATGATTATCACCCTATTTGGATTAGATCTCATAGATGTCCTGGTTATGACTTATAATTCATAGAAGTGGAAATTGGTAAATTACTAAAAGATGGCATTATTGAAAAAACTACAATTGCTTGGAGAGCCCAAGTACTTGTAACTTCTATTAATCACAATATCGTATGTTCTATTCCTGCACCATCAATAAATTCATTTGTTTATACGCTTATCCCCCTCCTCACGAATCATATAATCCCCCTCCTCCACACGGCAACAATATAAACTATAGTTGTCTGCGTGCATTTCCCCTAACCCCTAACTACAACAATTTTTTTTGAAGAGTCGAAAATAGCTGTCAAGGATGCAGACCTGTCAAGCATTGATGAAGAAGTCCCTTTTTATTTTATTTTAATAGCTAATTTACCAATTTTTTGGAGATTAGCTACTGATAGTTCTGCTTTATCGTTATCTGTAAATAAGTCCACTCCCTTGAGAGAATGTTCGTGTCATATTGTGATTTTCATGATCATTTAATTTCTTTTTCAAGAAATACAAAATTCAGTGACAATCTTCATCAAAAATAATTATAACCCTTTAAAAATAACTGATAAGTAGATGAAGATAACAACAAAATATTAAATTAATGTGAAGATAATCAAAGGTAGTGTATGATCTGTCTCGATATAATCGATACAATTACATCGATCTACTGTTACTCAAGGAAGTAGTGAGTGATAGTAAACTAGTTTGGCTCAGCTGTTTCGTTAGGGAGGTGGAATGTTTCAGTTTTCTTGTCACTTACAACTTATACGATGACGAAAAATGAACGATATAAATATGGAAGAACGCATAGCAATTAGAGACTCAGCCAGGCCGCTAAAAAAATATGGCAGCACTTCCAATTACAACTGTAAACGGTATGACCAGTACCTCAAACATCAAGTCAAACAGACAGATACCTTGCAGGGATTGGCATTAAAATATAGTGTAACAGTAAGTAACATTGTAAACATAGGCCTGTGTCTGAAGCACTAATTTAATTCAAATACCGTTGACTGTCACATTATTTTATTTTAAATGATAATGTTTATTCTTCCTAATCACCGAGTGAATATAGCATTGCAATAATTAGTTATAACACCAGTGGCATTCTTTATCACAAATCTGTGAAAGGTGAATAAAACCATTCTTAAGACTGATTATGTAATTTTAACCTCATAGCTTTTATTTAAACTTTTAGCAGCCAAACCTTATCCATTGCTTCAAAATAAGCAAATATAAATTTCAAATTTGAAATTTATGTTAGTAATAGTCAACCAAGTGTACTTAGCCACTGCTAAATCAAGAATAAATGAATGCTTTGTTAGTTGTTAATTAAAACTCAGGTGGACTATATTTAAAATGTTATAAATTAATTGTTCTAGGAAGCACTTTCTGCATTAATACCGGTCTTATTTATAGCTTTGATTGATAAAAAAGTTTTTTCTTGAATTGGAATACAGTTTTGGAAGTTTAACATCCTAGTTTTACTCATTTTGTTGTACCCTACTTTGAAATTTGTATTAAATTGATTTACTGGCTTGATATGCACATTTCATTTGTATTTTTAAAAGTGGGCTAAGTTTTGTAGAAGATAACTTTATGATAATGACTACCACTTTCTCCTATGCTAAAGTTTCATTTTTAGTTTCTATCTGCAGCTCCCTGAAGATATATTTTTAATAATAATGAATCTGTTATGTTATGATTTCGCATTGCATGTTTTGTCATGTTCTACAATGTGTACTGTTATTAAGTTTTATGTATTCTTTTAGTTTTTAACTTTCACACTACTACCATAACAGTAAGATTATATTTCACATGTGACTTCTTATCAATAAGTTAAAAGGACAAAAAATTAAAAGAAATTTTATTATGAAGCCAAAGTGAATATCATATAAAGAATAAACCTTTGAGAATATTGCTCATGCTCATGGTTAAAAACTAATTAATTATTGATATATTTTTTAATTATTTTTAATACCATTAATTTTTTCAAGTTACCCTTTATGTCTGTTCGATTTTAATATTTGGGTGGTATTATATTATCTGTTGAATTTTTACTAAGCATAATTATATTAAATAATAAATAAAATCAATTATTAAGCTTTTTAATTTGAGTTATGAGTTTCATTTTTTAAACAAGTAATTTTTTTCTATTTCATAAGTATCTAAAAATAATTAGTGTCTAGCTGCTGCTGTTTAATGTTTGTTTATGGTTGTTGACGTTAGATAAAATGATTGTAGTCGCATTATCTGTACTTACAAGGGTTCAGCTTCTTTGAAAAATACTATCAAATTCTACTGTAATGATTAAGAATAAGTCATTCTTGTTTCATTATATAATTTAAAATAAGTGATGTAAGCCCCTGACCCATCTTTATGGCATTGTCACAGGTCTAAAATAGGTCCCAGTTTTTTTTTTAATTTTAATGAAATAGTAAAGTACAGACTTAACAGGACCACCATCTAGGTCATGACTATATAATATTATCTGACTAAAATACAACCTGGACCTGTATTCCAGCAAAATTTAAAGAATTTATTTAATGTTCAAAGGGATTTAAAAGTTGTAAAACAGGCCAGGGGGTAATAAAAATAAATGATTTTTGAATTTGGTTAGTGGTGTGTGAAAAATGTAATATTTCTATTTTGTTTTTATAATGATGTCACAGCACTTTCTGTCACCTCTGCAATGTTATTTTTTCTCTTCCCAGGTCATTGTATTGTCCATACCTGTATTATTTATGATAGGCGGAGTCCTTGAACATATTGGCAAAATGATTTTACCAATTTATACCATTGTTTTAGGACATGTCAACCACAAGGATCATGCCTGTAATATAAATCTCATAAGCATTGATTTATTAAATCAAAAGATGGGCCAAATTTTTATTTTATATTAGCGAATAGGTGTATTAAGAAGTTTTATGAATATATCATTGTTATTTGAAACCCATTGCCTAAATTCTTGATGAATTCCATGGAAAATATAAATTGAAGATTAAGTTAATAGAAGTAGCATTGGATTAAAGGGATACAAGAAAAATTAACTTAATTGTGGGACTCTCCAAGAATAATGTATATTTTTTAAATAAATAAAGGGTCACAATCTAGTCAGTGTAATATTAACATTCAGAAATTCAGTTAAAAGTGAGTAAGTATATGTAAAATAGTGATCTAAAATAAAATTTTGTCAGCCAATATGTTGTTGACAGTGATCCAAAGGTCAGATGAATAATAAAATAATCTATGGGTGAGGGTGATTTAAATTTATAAAGTTTATGTATATGTAAAGAGGATATATAATTCTGTAAAGGAAGGTGTAGAGGAAATGTTACTGCCTGATAGAAAGAAGACATGGCCATTCCAACAGAGGCCAATCTAATAGTTGAAATATAGTAGGATAGAGTTGTTCTGTAGTAGATGAGTTTGCTGCTTTATAGGGGATAGTGATGGTGTGAACAATGATAGAATTTTCTTGGTCTATATTAATTTTCAGCATAGTCAATTGGGTGTATCTTGGAGAAAGGCGTAACAATTAGGTCTTGCAGAATTTTACTTATTTTCATGGTCGACATCAATAGTGGCCTTCACAGAAATTATCTAAAAATGTAATTAATCTTTTAAATAGCAGTTTTAGCGGACAAGTCAGAAGACATAGGGGCTAGGAAGCAAATCTGAAATTGAAAATTAAGGTGCTGGGAGATATGAAAAGATTCTACAAAAAAAATATCAAGTCCCCTGACATTTTTGATCATAAGAATGATGATTCAATAAATGAATGAGAGTTAGAGCAGCCAATTCGCCATACTTGTTACCTATTGTTATAAATGGATAATATAAAATTTGTTAGCCTCCTCACAGGTATCCTTACAGTCATGTAAACAGGTGGTAGTATAGCTGTAAATGGATCGTCACCTGCACCTTATTTGTACAGCCCACTAGGCAATAAGGGATCTGAGACTTCTCTCCATGATTAAGGAAAATATGAGCTTCACATGAGTATGTGGTGATACTCATCATGTGGGAAATGACCTTCAATTTTATTGGAATACTAAAAAGATTCTGCAAAATGTGGATTAGATTAGCCGGGATAGTCACAGGGGTTGTTCCATGAACTTTATAACTCCTCCCCCTGCTGTTTTCAAAGGGTTAATAATTGTACTTTACTCATTACTAATTTAAATTAATAACCATTACTAATTCACTCCTTTGCATTTTGCATCTGTTCAAAAACAAAATACATGTAATCTGGATTTATAAACCAAATATTAACTGTTTCAGACAGAAGAAATCCGGAGAGCGAACCGGCTATGGGCAAATGACAGTATTTTCCTCCGGGAATTTCTTATGATTCCCTGTTCATCACCATCATCCTCAACATCTCCCTTGCAGGTTCCCTGCTTCAACTCTACAACCAATGGCCAGTTGCCGTCAGATCTCGACACTCGTAAGAATGGAGACCTTGAAAGGGAAGATTCCTACTCTGACTTCCTCGTAAAGATTGACTGTGCTATAGCAACCACAAAAAGCCAAGTTGTGACTGCACAGGGTAATTCTGAGTAAGTGTCTCTTTTATCATTTTTCTATTTGACAATTTTGAGCCTTTATATTTATTGATATTTTTACTATTTAAATTTGAAGTAGTTTCAATAACCTACTACTACAATTAAATTGTAATTGATTTGTAGTGTATAAAGATCCAGATTACATAGATGCATATATTTACTCATAATGTTAAATTCAATCAGTGTTGTCAGGTTGTCTATTCTTAGAAGGAAGCATGCACTAGTTTATTTTCTCATTTATCTCTTCTTAAGCAGGTTTACTGAAGTTTTGGCATGAAATAAGAAATTTTTTTTGTCATTATGTACGTTAGGGACTTCTAAATTTAGTTCTCTTATAGTTTTGATACTTTGATCTATCACCAATTCAAAATATCATTACAATATATGCAAGCAAAGAAAATTATTGAAACAAGATAACTAAATAAGTGTTCAATCTTTTAGGTTCATCAATGATGAGTCCATATTTTGGAGGCGTAAAGGACCGTCTTCAAGGATGAGGCGAGACAGTGATGGTAGCAGCAACAGCAGTACCAGCAGCCGGCCAAGCGAGGTAGTTGTCATGACACAAGGCAGAAAAGTAAGGGACTCACTCCAGAGGCTGGAGAAAGAGAGAGATGAAATATTTGAGCTTTAATAGCAGTGTGTTGATTACTTAGCTGGTTTCTTGCACCAGACAACATTAACGTCGGGAGCTTAACATGTATATATGGTAGACATTCATATTGAATACAGATAATTCAAAATAATTAGCTCCTTATGTATCACACAAGTCATAACAAATAAAAACAAGCAACTGCAATCATCCTACTAATTCATTATGTACTGTTAATTATTTACAATTAAGTTTGACTGAATTTTATAGGCACTACATTTCTTAAGTTTTAATAGTTAAGCTTTAAATTGTGTTATTTATCAAGATCGGCGAACATTTATTAGTGATTGATAAATAGCATATTTTTGTATCATTGCCTTACATAATTTTGTTAAGGCTACTTCCCCCATATACATGAAATCTATGGCTTTAATATACTTAAACAGTTTTATTGTTAAATGTGGTTTCATAGAGAAAATTATTGAACACAGCCAATGTAGCTATGGAACTAGTTCTATACATTCAGTTCCAGGACTGAAGATTAATTGTGATTTACTTTTAGTTTAATGAAAAGCTCCCCTCTAACAACTTTTTCTTGGTAATTGATATTTTTTTTATACTCAGTATTTTATGAATAAATACAATCATTTTGCGATTGATTTTTGGGAATGAATAATTTATATGTTATTGTTGATATAGTTACTTGTGTTGCAATGTTAATTAGTTTTATTGTTTGGTAGAATAACAATGACACATTGTTTTTTCCCTTCCTTATTAACCCTATTAAAGTAGTGTTTATTAAAGATGACACTTATAAATAGTTTAAGATTTTATTTTGTTCTACTTTTTTTCCAAGTGTATCTATTTCAAAATACTTAATACTACTAAAATTAATGAATAGTAGATTAATTTTTTTAACAATTTCAGGCCACCTCAGGTAAATCTTATTAATAACTTCATATAAAGTTTTTTTGGGGAAATTACCAAAATTTCTGATTGACATTTATTAATTGTAAGTTATGCATTAAATAGTATGTCATCTTATAAATAATACATTCATACTATTTTTTTCTTGTTATGCTTCTTTTTTTTGTTATTCTGTACTAAACATTTCATTGGTTGTATGAGGTAAGCATTCTTCTTTGAATTTCATTAAGTAATGACAATTTACACTCTAGAATAATATATTTAATTTAATTGTGTACCTGTTAGAATGTTTTTTTCTGTTAGTAGCTATTTTGAGACTTATTAAGTTTTGTGATGAGGCCTCTTTGTTTCCAATTTTCTTGTATTCTACACCTCTAATTGTTGATAGTGAACTTATGTATTGTAGTCAATGTAACTATTCTACTCTGCATGGATAGAAGTAACAGATTTTGAAAGCTGGGCTCTGACTTTTACCGATCACAAGTAAAAATATTTCTTCTTAATTCACATGATTCTTATTAACATCAGGTAAATTCATGCTGAACTTACGAGAATTAATAGTTGAACAGGTTTGTTTGTTTACATAAATAAAAGAAGCATTTTAGCTACTATCCTGGGTTCCAATTTGAATCAGGGTGGTAAGCTATGATATTGGCTACTGGAGCTATAAATATCAAACTAACCTAATGTTTTGGCGAGAAAGCTCTGCACTGACTTTTTTTTCTAAACATCTAAAAGGTTTAGCAAAAAACAACAACAGGAGGTAGATAGGGTTGACAGTTTGATAATGGGGAGTTTTTTCCTAATCAATGGACACTTTCCCATCCTTACTAGAGCATAGAATTGGTACAAGTCAGTACCCCGGGTAAGGTGGCGACCATTACTTTGTTTCTTGAAGTCATTACAGATCTGAAGTTTATGTGGTTGGTTGGTTTTGTTTAGACAATCCAGCAAAGCTACATGCATACAAAAGTACTTATTTTTTTTTCAATTTTGAAGAAGTTTTTATTTCTAATATTTTACCAAATCAGTCATTTCTTAATATTAGTTCTGTAATTTTTGTTAATTTATCATTTTTTTATCTATTGATTATTTTTTTTGTAGTCTGATTTATCCAAAATTATGAAAATAAATATTTTTCTTGACAAAAAAGGTTTTTCTGTATTTCATTTTTTATGAAATTTTTATTTAACTTTAAAAAGTACTTAATCTAGTTGTTGCTTATTTGGGTTTAATGCCTTTATGTGTCCAATTCATACGTACGGCTAGTTATGTACAGGTCACCATCCACTTCTAGCACTAGTGGGAGTACCTTGTTCCCTTTTTTCTGTTGAGCCACTAAAAATTAAAATCCAATTTACTTGAATCTGTACTGATTCTCCAGCTCATTCAACCTCCTATTTACAAACTATAAATCTTTTTCAGTACTTATAAATTTTAAACAAGATTTGGAAAGCTTACTGACAAATTATAAAAGGTGTTGTGTCCTTAATTTGCATTTAGTTTCACTAGTACAATCGTGATAGAAGTAAAGTAAAAAATGTCTAAAATTACTGTGAAAATTATGTATGGTGAAGGTCCTATCTATTCAGTGTAAATGACCTTATGAAATAGTTTCTGACATTAATTACTTCTAATATTCTTTTTATTAGTTAATATTGCAATAAAAATACTTTTAAGTTTCCTACCAAATTTTGTTCATGGGATTGTTATTAAGTTATATACACTTTGTTATTAATACCAATGACATTTTACAATATAAAATTTAATATGTAATGCAACTGTTACCTTGATTTCACTTTATTTATGTGGCAGCTAACAAAGTTAAAGTTCCTTTTTGATTTTTTGTGGATATTAAATCCAGAATGTATTTATAATTAAAGAAATACTTTCTAAAGCATATGCCTAAGTTTGTATTTTTTAAATTGTGTAATTTCAGACTGCATATTATAAATTATCTGTGCATTAAAAATATAATATTTTATAATCAATTCGTTTGTTGGTCACAGAATAACCTTTTACAAAAGTTAGCTGTGAATTAGGAAAATCAAAAAACGAACTTATTTTGTTTTTCAAATTGCGTATACGTAACAGATTAAAAAATGTGGTATCATCTGTTTGATGGTGATAAATAATTACTGCTTTTAATAAAAGCAAAATAAGACAAAAGTATGTATCAAAGTTGATTGTAATACTTTTTTTTTGTTATTGACTTTTTTGTTGATATTGCTTTATTGTTTATATTATATGTTTATCTATTTTTACTACTTTTGTCTTTTTTTTTTTTTTTAATCCTCACTTATGGCTGGACAATAATGTCATTTAGGTAAGAAAAAAAATCAATCTACTTCACCACACAATTAAGGTTTCATTGGTATTGCCAAGTTTTCTGTTTATCTGTGTTTATTATAATAATTAAATGCTTATCCTTAACAACATATTTAAAGTCTGTAGGTCTTCCTTGGGACCCTCATTTGTGATAATTGGTTCAAAGATGTTGACATCGAGGTACGATATTTTGCAATTTTTTTTTTATTTGATATAGTGTTTGAAAAACACAATTTCCTAGAATATTGATCAGGATATCAAATTAAAGATCTTGTCATAGTCAATGATATTGTCAATACAAATGCAAACTTACGAACATGAAAAATTTTTTTTTGTTACTTTACAACTTTATTTTTTGATAATTTTATCAAAATCTAGGTATGTATTTTAAAATATATTAGCAAGTATTAACCTCAGACGTAAAATGAAGAAAACAGACAAAAGGGGTGATTCTTAATCCAAAATGTATCTGTTTTTTGACTCTCCTGAAAAACTGTACTTTTATTAGTCCCAAGTTTGCATTTGTATTAATGATAGGTAATATGTGTGGGGACTTTAATGTACTATAATTACAAATATTCATTAAAGCTATTAGCAACTTTTTCACTATTTGGTTTGTTTCAATATTTTTATTTGGGTATCAAAAAATCAAAAGGAAGTTCCACTTGAAGCTATAATAGCATCAATTGTAAAGCAATCAATTGCTTGTTTGTTTAATTATTTCCGGTTTTATGTTCTCCTATTTAGAGGTGAAAGCTATCCTATCGGAACGGAAGCCACCCACTTCTATTTATGGAAATAAAATAAACTCATTGTCCATCTAGGGATTTGAACCCTTCATACATTATAACCACTACACCATTTGAGAGCCTCCAATCAATAGAAAAAATCATACGATTTATATTAATTACATTCTAGGATTACCTGAAATTTAGAAAAATGCCTCCAAAGGTTTTCAAGGTCAGGCCTTACATGTTTTCAGAAACTGGCACAAAGTGATGTGAGTGGTGAGTAGTACATATCACCTTCATCCCTTATCACATATCACTTGCCCCTTCAATTCAAAATAATATTCCCATAAAGTTTTTAGATCCTGCAATAGAATCAGCAGGTTTTTGTCAATATATTTAAATTTTTCTTTGAAGTAATTTTTAGACTGGAGCTACTTAGCAAATAAAAGTAAGTATTTTTCATTGAAAATACTGACAAGTTTTTATAATAATTTGATTAATATTTTAAGAACCACGGGCACCCAGCTTTACAATTATGTAGGACTTGCAATGAATATAGTTAAAATCATGTTATATGTTCTTATGAATATTTAACGCATACAATTTTGATATTATCTGATACAGCAACAATTTTTCCATTAAAAAGTAGAAAAATAAATTAATTTAATATTATTAAATTAAAAAAAAAATGTTGAGACCAGTAATACTTGAATTAAATCATGTTTTTCTTTTTGAAATGTTTTCTTCTAATGTTATGGTTGATTTTTTATTTAATGCTCTTACCTTCACTTTACGTAACATAGGGCAGGTTATCCTTCATTTGTAGCTAGAGTGGCATTTCTGTGTTCTTTTTATGGGTGTGCTGCAAAGTGAAATGAATCTGGACCAGGTCAATGCTTGTTTTCTAATTGTGTGTCTTTACCTTCACTCTCAACTTAGATTATTGTCAGTGTAGTTTACTATTAAAATAATTCCAGTCATATGACTTTTATATCAATGATACATATCATTATATTACTTTTTGTCCTAATTAGTTAAAACTTTTGAGTCACTTCCTATAAATCATTGAAGTTTATGCATGGTAATATTATTGTTTGTTTTTTTAATTTCAATTGTGTTTTTGTAATTAAAAATTGTACATTTGTATATTTTTTATGGTGATTTGCATTGTTGAGATAGTCTTTGTAAACATTGTATATTTTGAAAAAAAAATATGTTTGATGTCGTATGTGCCTAATATTTGTTTCAGTTAAGAATTAATCATATGAAATTTTCATTATAGTTTTGAAATGTATCTGCCAATCTACTCTAATTTTTCAAACCAACATGTCATAGAACAGAAAATTATATTTCTTTAGTTATTACATCTTTCTTTTTTTAAACTAATACTTGTGAAAATGTGTCATCTGCCGCAATAATATTTAAATTTTAAGTGACCATCAGAGCATTTGATGTACTTTCACACAAATAATAGTTATAGATATATTATGGCCTAATAAATTTAGACAAATGGTATGATTTCTTTTTTATATTCATACATTTTAAAATCAATGAAACTCAGGAAAATTATATTTTAGAATATAATCTTAGATATACTTCAGAATCATTGCTTGCAATGGGTTTGAACATTTTTAATTGTGTGTTTTTTGTTTGTTTGTTTTGTGGAATTTTTAATTTAAACATTATTTAATTAAATAGTAGCACAAAACAACAGGCTCAGTTAACAGCAGGGCTCTAGTCTTAGCCTGGCACATAAGAGTAATATGTTAAGACTTGCTGAGGTTCTAATAGTTTCCAGGTTGGTTTTTCACAAATTGCTACATTCTTGCCCTCCCCTCCCCTCGGATTCTTTCTACCGATTTTTAAACTGAATCATGTACATTATTTCAACAGTTTGTTTTTGTAATTAAAAAGTGTGCATTTGTATATTTTTTATGGTGATTTGCATTGTTGAGGTAGTCTGTGTAAATATTGTATTTTTAGAAAAATTATGTTTGTTGTCGAACGTGCCTAATATGTAAATACAGTCGAACCTCCATATATTGAAAATCTCTCACATCAAACTTTTTTTTGTTATTAGAAAAAATATTCTATCAACAAAAAGTCACAATTAAAAAATATTAAAATGTAATTGTCATAAAAAAGGTTCCTTATTTTACATTTATAAGATGGGTATATAAATAAAGATAAATGGGTAATAATTAAATAAGAAAAAAAACCACATGTTTCACAAAGCAATAGAAATTCCGGACCATTTTTAAGAAGAAGCAGTTACGGTACCCATGGGAGTGAGAGTCTCGGAATTTCTTTCCTAACATTTTGAGAGTAAAATATTATTTTAAATTCAGTTTAACTTTGTCTTTCTTGTTGTGAACATGGCTCATAAACGAAAATGATTAAGTGTGAAAGCAAAGTTCAGCATAATAATAGACGTAAAAAGTAGGATGAAATATAAAGATGTGGCAAAAAAATATGAAGTTACGACAATCATAATCAACAATTACAAAATGTGTGATTCGATTATAAGTTTTGGAGGAGATCGCATAGAAACAATTTAAACCCTTAAAGTCCTGAAGAAAAACAAGAAAAAATAATAGATCAAGAACAAACAGGTACCGAAAATACAAAAGAAGCAAACAATTCAAGTCATTGGCACAAATAAATGAGGGATGCTTTTTAGTATGACAAGGACAAAAAATAGCAATCTTTCTATACATCAATTTTTTTTCAAGGAACCTTCATGTTTGATATATATATATGTTGAGGTTCGACTGTATAATGCACTTTCTATTCTGTAGTGTTTCCTATGACATGTTGGTTTGAAAACCAGAGTAGATTGGCAGAAACAACATTTTAAAACTATAATAAATTCATGTATTTAGAATTTATCTTTCGCTTAGATTTGAAAATTGTAACCCTCCTTCTACAATCCTTAAGGCTTTAGGGATATTTGAAGGGTGTAAGTGTGGCCCATTTCTGACCATATGCATGGCAAAGCATGAGCACCACCATCAAATATCTTGGCAAAAGTTTATTTTCAAACAACACTTTTAGGCCAATTTATTGGTTACCTTGGACTTGTATGAGACTGAATATTTTAGCTTGAGACTGGATATCTTTGCTTTTAAATCTGGCTATGCATTGGTAATTATTCCACTTTCTACTGTGGTGTATTATTTTGTTTAGTAGCTCAGACCATTTACTGGTCTTGGTACCTTCTAGTAATTGGTTAAATTTATTTTTGTACAAAGGACGATATATATTAGAATGTAAGTATGTGACAAATTTATGTATATATGTATTTAAGCACTGGCACTAGACTTACATGAATTATAACATACTTCAACATGTAACTAGGCTAAGTAAATTTTACATGTCTGTGATCCTGAGTAGATGCACATATGAGAGCTTTCCTAAAAATTATTGCTTTTTTGTAGATTTTATCAGTTGCATACAATATACTATTCAATTATATTTTCACATTTTCTTGTGCCGTAACATCCGAAAGCCAACTGAAGATCCTATATCTTTTTTTTTTGTACATTTTATTGATTTCATTTTTTTTCATCTCTTTTGAAGCACAATAAATTCCTTCTGCTTGATTTTAGTAATCATAGAATTGTTAAAAAATAAAGATGCTTGTGAGTGAGAAATTAAAATGGCAAGAAATCTCTTTGCGTGTGTTGTTAATATTTTGAAATATATAATCAGAAATATATGTTAGGATATATCTTAGTTTATTGGTAAATGGTTGCATTTATAGATTTAAGAATTGTATATAATTGGCAATGAAGTATTATATATTGTAACATACACAAATAATAAAGAAAATGAAGTTATATAATTTAGTCTTTTGTATTTTAATGGTGTATGAACAAGTCTCCTAAGTATTAAAGTAAGGAAAAAGAAAGACGCTCTGCCATCTTTACTTACACCCCCCCCCCCACTCAACATAGTATAGTTTTCAATAATTTGTTAAAAATAAGATGTCAGATCTTAAGTCTTTCAAAGGAGATTAAAATGTAGTTCACTTATTTTTTATTGTCAATTCACTGAAAATGTTTGCTTTTTACAGCATTATATAAGTATAAAATTGTTGACATATAGCTACTTCATATTAATTAGTTGTAGTGTTTCCTTTGGATAATAATCATAACTGGTGAGAATACATACCCCAACCAATACTCTCATAAATTTAATGTTTTATTTTTATTAAATGTGTTAGTTTAGCATGTAAATTATAAAAATGAAAATTGAAAAATCATAGGCATTGAGCCATCATTATTATTCAGTGTGAACTATCTTAAATGCATGTACTCACCATACAATATTTAATACTGTTCACTAAGTACTTACTATCACTCCAATCCTAATTTGGGTGTTGATGATCTCTTGATTTACTACCAATCAATTCCAATTCCTTTCACCATATCATATTTTCATACATCCTGAATTCACTGCTTCTTTGTCTATCCATTCTTTCTTTTCCCCTTTGTAATGTATTTGTGTATTTTTTTTTTATATCTTTACTCCTCCAGTCACAAAGATTTAGTTTACATCGTAGGGAGCATGTTTTCTATTACTACTAATCTCTCAATATTCGGAAAGTACGACACCATTAAAGTAACACTACTCTTTCTTCGCCTTAAGAAAGTATATTTCTAAGGCTATTAATTGTACTATTGTGGAATGAGTTTTAAATATTCTTTTTAGTTTCTACTGTAACAATTTTGTTCTAGAGGACATAATTGAGGGTTTTTATCATTTTTTTTCCATAATTATCTGCTTGTATTATAATTATTTTATTTTCTATAAAATTACTGTTGTTGTTTTTTCATATCAGCCTAATTAACATTAAATGGGTACATACATACAAAAAAATACAAGCAATAGAATGGTTTGGGCATAGCCTAAAAACTCGGTGACACCCAAGCTTATAATTATTTTTAAAATAATTAAAAAGTAAACTTTTTGATATAATTATTAACTGAACTTAACTGTATTGTGTCATGACAGGGGCTGTCCTCAATACATTAAGTCCTTTAAGCCTTGGAGATGTGGTAGCCTGCTTCATTAAAAAATGCTCCTTATTTAATACCAAGCAATTTTTCCTGGAAGTTAATATAATTTGCCTTACTGGAATATTCCATTGAATCAATTTGTAAGTCATTGTGAAGCTGTTGGCTGCTGATTAACCACAGGGCGTTGACTGCTGTGCAAAAAACGTTATTTTGGAATATGTACTTGTCATTTTTTCTTTTTAGATGTGGATGCTGCACCCCATACTTCGCTGCTGTACATTAGTAAGAGACATTATATGGTTTTGTAAATTGAAATTGCGTTATTAGGTTTTAGATTTAATTTCCAATTTATTAAGGGATACATTGCCAGCGTAGCATAATCATGGGATAGTTTAACATTTATGTGGTAGTTCCAGGTAAGACAGCAATCCAAATGTAGGTATTTGTTCACTGTTTATAATTAATTCTGTTCTTGATATCTAAAAGTGATCATTTTGACATTACATTTAGTAGGATTCAAAGTAATTTTCCAAGATGAGAAATATGGAGTAAGATTTTGTAGAGAGTCACTGGTAAAAATGTTAAAACAGTGATAACGTCTGTGTGCTGGGTAAATATAGCCGTATTATCAGCAAACATGGCAATAATATCAATGTATATGAATGGTGGCTGGATAATGTTCTGCAGATACAATTGTTAAATAGAAGGGAGGACAAAATCAATCCTTGTGAGTGCCCGCATGGATTGGTCTAAGGGTAGAGTTATTGTTGTTTATTTTTACCAGGAATGATCCTTTTAGAAGAAATGACTCAATGTTTTCAAACAGGTATTTATCGATGTCTATTTTTTTGAACTTGTTTAGGAATCCTTAACGCCAAACTTTTATCGAACGCTTGTTGGAAATCTAAACATGTTACTATTGTATTTTTTTATTTCAAAACCATTCATAATGAACTTGGATAGCTGTAGTTATTGGTGAGAAGTTGAATGTTTTTAGTAAAATCCGAACCGGAAATATAGTAAAATGTTGTAGGAGGGAATACTTACCATAATTGCCTTTTTTTCTTATTAATAGGTTTTCGGATATAGAAGTTAAAAAAAAGAAATTCTCTATCTGGGTTTGTACATACTGGATGTGGTTAATTGAACACCCGTTAGCATGATGGTTATCTTGGTGTATCGAGGGTAATTGTTAATTATGGGCCTACTCATATTTGTAAGACTCCCAATTTCCTGTAATTTGATGTATAAGTGTAACTCTAAAAGGGTGCTGCGCATATCATTGTGGGGCGGATTTACTGTAGTATTAATTTGTATTCAGGGGTCAGTTTTGATTTTTTGTGGAAGTAGGGGGGGCATTTTACTGATGAGGTTCTTACTTATGTTGTGTTTATTTTTCACATGGTATGTGAAATTGACAGAACGGTCTAAGGTTACTCCTAGGTAGTGTACGGAATGGGACCAGAGTATTTGAGAGTTGTTTAAGGATAAATGGTGGGTTAAGTTTGGTCTACGTTTGGTGAATAGTATTGCCTCTGTTTTAAGTAAATTAAGTTTATTGAAATTGATGTAGATTTTTTTTCCATTTGTGCCTGGAATCTATTAGCTATTGCATCTATTCTGAATGATCTTGTGTAGATTGCTATGTTGTCTATGTATAACAATCTTTTGACTTAGGGGTGTGATAGGACCCCATTGGATGTTGGCGATGTATAGATTAAAAAGGGTAGGAGATAGACAAGAGCCTTGAGGAAGACCTGATGATAGGTGATGAGTTGTTGAGGGGATATTGCTGATTGGGATGTAAAAAGATCTATTAGAAAGATAGGAGTGGATGAAGTGTATTATGTATGGTGGAAAATCGTAACTGATAAGTTTATGAAAGAGACAGCTGTGCCACACCATATTAAAAGCCTTTTCTTTATCAAACGTGTTTCTACTCGTTGAAAGCCTTGGTTATATAGTTGGTTAGCATTGCAAAATAACACAAGTGTGGAGTGGTGTGGTCTGAAACCAAACTGTTCATACTATTTTTAGAATGCTGTACTAGGAGTGTTTGTAATGAGACTTATCATGACCAAATATGATAATGATTGAGGAAAATCTGAGAAAGAGAGATGAGGATACTAGATGGGGGAACATGATTCACCCTGTTAACTTGCAACCCACCAAGGAACATGTTCAATCTAGTTAGTGGATGTAGGTAAATTTTAAAACTGTATTGTGGGTAAGCATTATGCGACAGTCTTCAACACCAAAGTGTTTGAATCACATGGCTCTCTTCTGACTGACCAATCTAGCTACTTACATTAATGTTGCCATTGAACAATTCATTCCCAGCAAAATCCAAATAGCACACAGTTTTTTTTTATTGCAAATAAGCCTTCTGTATATTATCCTATACCAAGGGCAAGAAGGGTCTAATGGGTTCCAGGCCACCATCAATTTGATTGGTTGATGGAAATGAAAAAGTAAATTAGCCATTTTAAAATCTAGTTTTTAAGTTTTTACTAAACCCTGTGGTCACCCTCTCCTTAGGTCCGAGCTAGGTTCTTCCTATTTTATAGAAAATAGGGTTTGGGCCAAAATAGATAAATCCTGGAGTAATAAATAAATAAATGGAGATATACTAAGCCTTACTCGCATCAATAGAAAAAGAAAGGGACTTTTTATTCGACATAAACGTAAACATATCTTATAGTACCGATTTGTATCAAGGTATGTAATCCTTGTCGAGGATTCAGTGAATTCAAAGTAAAATAAAGTTAGTTTGTGTGAGATTGTTAGTCATTATGGTTACTTAGAAATTGAAAAACGAGAGGAAACATCGAAAATAGTTAAAAATGAATGAATGGACCATTTTTTGTTTGAAATGAGATCCTTGTTACCAATGGCACCACTGTACCCAACAAAATTACTGCAAATGCTGCCTTATACCTACTTGAGTGATTGATAATAGACAAAATATTGGCCACTGTGGGAATGACTGCACTAATTTATACAGTATAGATTATTTTTCATATGCATAAATAGGATAAGGTAAAAGTGTTTCGATGCAAAAAATCACATTAGGTTTATTAAATTTGATTCTCGAGCATCTGAAATTTTGTGGTTTAAATGAAAAATAATCTGCCGAACCTAAATTAAATGTTATTGAAGAGTTGACACTTTTATTGAGAATGTAACTTAAATTAATTTTGTTCTGTGATAAAATAAATAGATCTATTTATGGGTTGAAGAATGTCAAATTTCTATTTAGTTTATTCCAACATTGAAGGAATTACATTTATTTATAAAATGAAGAATGTTTTTTTTTTAACTTTTTTTACACCATTTCATTGTTTTAAGATAAAAAAGACTCCTTTAAATTGTAAATCACAAATAAAAAAAGTACAATACAATACAATACCTGCTTGTTTACATAAAATATTATTTAGTATTTTCAAATTAAAAAGTTTTTTTAATAACTATCAAGTAATAAAAATAATCACAAAGGTATATATATGTGATATAATTGAAATCCAGGGGCATAAGAAAAGGTGCAACTTTATTTGATAACTACAAATCTACTAGTATCAGATGTAACATTCAATCAAAAGTTGACTAATATTAATGAGTATTGTCTTTGTTGCAATATGTTATAATTATACAGTTAAGGCCACTTCAAAGTTCAATTATAGTTTAAAAATAAAATGAATATTATTAAATCCCTCTTAAATGTATATGTTAAAAATTAAATTTTTTGCTTGATTATTGTTATCAATCTAAAGTATGCAGGGTAAATATTAATCTTATAATTTACCAAGAAGTTGTACCTTGTCATATGTCCAATCATTATTACAAAGTTTCTTCTAAATTGCTATTGATACAAAGGTTGTATTTTTTATTATATTATGAAGATATAATACTAAGTAAAAGCTTAAAAATACCAGTATATTAGTAAAATGGTCCATATTCATATAGGATTTTATAAAAACTGTAATTTCACATTGATATATTCAGCATAAAACTATTTAATGAATATTTGATTACTTTACAAACACATAGATTCAGTTTATTTAATTGGCCCATTTATTCATGGTTCCTCTGAAAATGTAATAAATGGGTACAAAGAGATCAATAAAAAATGCATAGCTGTGCATTGAATTATTTGTCCTTATCATGTGAAGGGTATCTCAGTGGTTGCATGGTAAAACATTACAAACTCTTGTTTCGATTCTGTCAGAGCAATACATCTTACGTGTATGCTTGTGGTTTTTAACAGTTCTTGACCTGCGCTGGATTGAGTTCAAGCCACACGATGGTGTACAGTGGGTCCATGGTGTCCAATCAGAGTAAATGCAATCATCTGTTGAAAGGATTTTAAATTATTGCAGATGTTACTCGCTTAATGCTTAAAATATAGGAAGTGAATGCAAAATTAAGTAATAAAAAATAAATTAAGTGGACTATAATATATAATAACTAGAAATACTACTAAGAAAAGAATAGGGAACTGATACTATAATTTTGTATTATACATTATACTGTATTATAGATATAATTTTGTGATTTAGTTTAAGTCTTATCTGGTAATTGGCACTGTGTGTGCTTCTTTTTATCACAGTTCCTAAGATGCAGGTGGTGAGAACTTCAGCTGGATAGAGCAAATGATGCCTTTGACATGCGAGATTGTGAGGTGGTAGTCATCTCTCTGGGACCTGTTTAAGCATTTCTGGCCCGAATGCTCTTGGGTTATAACCGTTATTCAGTGACATTATACTGTTACTCACTGCACTTAGTTTTACAATTAGATAATTCAACCTACCAATTCAATAAAACCAGATTAATATGATGTAATAGGGGGGGTGCTATCAAAATTTGTTGCTCAGCCCAGACAAGGGCCTTAATAGCGGTAGCAGGGGCTAGCCTCGAGAGGCGCTGGTTACCTGGTCCAGTCCAGGATGTAGATATGAAATTCGTATGAATTTCCTGTAAAACCTCATCAATACCCATTTATGGTCGCCCAGAAATCTGTTTCCTTTTCAAGGACATTACTCCATTGTTAATTTTGTCAAACCGATGCCATGTGGTGAGCTGATCAAGATCTTTTCCCTTTCAGTTTAAATAAACTTTCTGGAGCTTTTCATTTTTTTTTTTTTTCACTAATGTCTTAATGTGACAAAAATTTGGTAGAAACCATTATCTTTATTTCTTGACAGAAATAACCGAAGGAAAGTTTATTGAGAAATAAAAATACAATCCCCATTACATAAGGTAGTTTGGGTTGAGTGTCCTGCAGATTACCAGTGTCAAGGATAATCAGATTTTGAAACATAAAATAAGAAGGATACAAAAAACTCAACATTTTTACATGAAATTTTACTAGCTAATTGTTAACACATTTAAATTAGTAAGTATTATTATTTAATAATTACTATATTTATTATTAAAAAAAATCATCCACTTCTCCCAAGTTGTGTTTGTTGTACATATTTTATACAGCTTCATATAACTTAGGAATATATGTATTTTGAAAATGTATCAAATCAATAAATTGACATAATATGTCACATGTATAATACCATATTATGCTATTGAATTTCACCCGTACATTTGTACTTTTTTTTTTTTAATACCATTGATTGGAACCTACAGGTAATTGGGACTCCGCTGAAAATTTTTATTATAAAGGCATTCTTATAAATTACCTTGTTGTTGGGAGTCATCTTCATAATCTGGTGGGTTTTGATCGTCACCTAAATTTAAAAAAAAAATTTTAAGTTAAGTTTTTAAAATAAAAACCATTAATGTAAAATAAAAAACAATTATAACTTAATTTGAAACATAACAGCCTACAAATAAATGTCCAGCTAGCATTCATATATTGTTAAAATTTGTCATATTTTGCATATAAATACTACAATTTTGTTATGGTTATGAATAATCTGAAAGAGGGTATGGCAGGAAGGCATTATGTAACCAAAACATCCTGGAGTCCAACATATAACATAATGTTTATGCCCAATAAATAAATGTTACCTGGATAGCATGGTCCTTCATTACATGTTCTTGTTTTCAACAATCTCCTTGGACAAGCTTTTCCTCCATTCCTAGCATGTTGCTAAAACAGAAAAAAAAATACTTGTCAGTAACATCTGCATTAACTACATTTCAGAAGTAAATTATAAATCCATAATTCAGCAGATATTACAATAATTTACCTCCATTTTGAAGAAAAAAATTATTATTATACAATTTGTACATAAAATAAATACAATAATCAATATTAGTCTGTGTACATACTATAATTCGCCGCATTTTGCTCTTGTACCCTTTACCGCAAGTAACAGAACAACTTTGCCATTTGCTCCATGAAGATACTTTGCAATCGACCACTGGTCCGTCAAACCCAGTAATCTGCAAATTATAAAATTTAAATTTAGATTGATTGCATGAGGAGAGGACTACTTCAGAGGATCATTTTGCAAATGAAGATTCAACATAGTAATACATATAATAACCATCATAACATCAGTTTAGGATTACATGAAGTCCTCATTGAAACCAATTTCAATACTCAGAATTATACTATAAGCTACTTCATGTCATGCTAAGTTTAAGTGGTTAAACTTAAAAAAAAAATACAACAAACTATTTAAAAGATTACTCAGGTAGGCTAGGAAAGAAATCTAAATGTCCCGTGTTATAAATAATAAAATCTTAGAAAGAAAATAGTTATATTTTTATTACTTTTATATTTTCCTTACAGTTTTTAACGTTGGATCCAGTATAAAAGAAGCTGGTGGTATACTGTTAAACAAGGAAGTTTTATTCTCTGGAACATAAGTAATTTGAAATTAAATACAGCATAAACATAATGGGAAAATAATTTTCCATATTAAAATGGTGTAAACATGATACCAAAATAATTAATTCATTCATATTATTCTTTTAAATGATTGACTAGTAAGCAAAGTAAGTACAAGGGAATTAGTCCAAGTAACTTAATTTAATAATAAATAGATAAATGTAATAATGAATAGTCAAAATTGTATTGGTTTAACAAATGAAAAGGAAAAAAAAAATAATGTAAATAGGTTACTTTTATATTATATAAGTTGGAGGGGGGGGGGGGGGAAGATTTTTAGCAGGTATTGAGTTAGTTTTGAAATTCCATTCTTCTGCAGGTGCTGGCTAAAATTCATTGAATGATAATTTTCCATGACATAAATTTATTTTCCTGATTAAGCAAAGAAACTTTCTGAGCCACCTCTGCCATAAGAAGGGGGAAATTATTTTTCTGTTTTTTTAGATTAATTTATTTCAATGACAAACAAAACTTAAGATAAACAGATTATGCACTACATTTTATCAAGCACTTTTGTGACACAAAACCTGGTACCTCTTAGAAATTATGAAAAAAAGCTTCTGAGTATAGGGAAGGCTGGATTATCTTATTGCTGCACTGAACCTTAGTCCCAGATTCCTCCCTAAGTAGTGAGAATAGGGGTATATAAAATTGCTGGCCTACTCCTGGTGACAAATAAAGAGTATGCCTTGTAGTTATGACCTTGACAACTGCTTGGTGACGGGTCCCATTGCTGAACTCTCTAACTCCATGCCCCGACTGTTGTCAGGAGAAGGGGTGCAGGCAAGGTTTTTGGTAGTTTACCTGATCATGGGAATGACAAGTTCAGACTTAGTATTTGAGGGAAAGCTAAAACTATCCGGATCTCAAAGGCTAGTGTGAACCAGAAAGAAGTGGACTGGAGCTCAGGAGCTTTGGTGAGCAGAAGTCAGGAAACTCCACTGTCGAGGCTGACAGAGCCATGACTAAAGCCAGCAGGTTAGGAATAATAGATGAATGAAAAAGACGGTAGTTAGAAACATCAGTGCAGCTGCAAGTAAAAGTTCAGAGGCTCGCCAAAGCTTGAATGGATCAGATCGCCAATTTTTATTATTTTTTTTTTATCTTAACGCTTAAAAAAAACTTTATTGAAACAAATACAGAACTAAAATATATACACTGAAATGGGCTTCTTGTACTACATCACATGCGTTTTAAGGAGGAAGGAGGTAGTTGGCGAGCACCTCATTGATTTCCTATAGGCGTAGGCAACGGCTTGGCCACCTTTATGGTACTGACCCTACAATGTGACATAACAGATGTCCACTGTGGCAGTATGGCTGACTCACTGCGGCAATATGGTGGAATTAATCACTACACAAGCTAGATGATCACTGTATTAAGGATGGGTAGTGATCAGCATTGGTGATAATTAGATCGCCAGCTCAAAAACGGGGTTATTTATTGCTGGTCAATAGACAGCGCAGCTTCTACTAACCAATCAGGTTCGTTTGCTTTTCTTCCGGCCGCCCTGTCAGTATATGCTGGCACTTCTAGCAGTGGCCTGTGAACTAGTCTACATCCATGACATTTATTAAACAATATTTACATTGGTATACTTGATTTTGTGGTATTTACATGTTTTTATAGTATTTACGTAAGTATTTTGTTAAGCTTAGACAGAGTAGAGGGTAACTTATTTTTGTTGTTTGTTAGCAATCACTTCACCCTGTTACGAATATCTGATAGGGTAGCTCAGTAACACTTCTAGTCAATTAAGAATCTTCTGTAATAGATTCCCTGTCCCAGTAGAGATTCAAAAACAGAATCATCAAGCAGTAACATTAAAGACACATGAATCACAACAATTGATCCTAAAGTTGGTTGTTGGGGTACTTGTAGAAAAAAGATCTATTCAGTAACCAAGTTTAATATGAATTCTTTCATTCTTGTTGGTATCTATTGTATATATTGTTGGTACCTTGTTGCTATAGAAAATATACACATTAGATTATACTTACCTCACAAATTTATAACCCAAATTTTAAAAAGTTTCATGGTATAAATCTAACTTATACCTATTTAAATTTGTATTCTTTAGTATTTTTTATACTCATTACAGTCATTTATTTTGTCAATGAATGGTTCTTCCTTAAAGAAGAATTTCAATGCTCAACACAAAATTATTATTTTGTTTTCCTAACATTATTTCATTATTGTTATCTTTGATTGCATACCTGACATTGATTCATCTGATCTGGTAAATGCAGACACAAGTTTTTCAGCAGCACTGTTCATTAATTCTCCTGTTAGTAAAACATCACAAAATGTGAGTAAAACAAAGTGATGAAGTCATTATTATAAAAAAAATAATTCTGATTGTGACAGAGTTATTTTTGATGTGAAAGCAGGCAATACATTAGTTGTTGTCTTAAAGATGACACTATAATTAAATAATATTGTTTATCTTTCCCTTAAATTGCGAAGTTATAAGGCCAAATGAAAATTTTAAACTTATCCATGAAATTCTGAGCCAATTAAAATTCGCTTATGAAATGGACTCACTATAAAAGATGTGGGTGCAAAGTACCAGAAAAGTTCTTATTTGAAAACAGCATGAAAATTTGTCTTTTTATTTAAATGTATAACAATGGATTCCTACTACTTGTGATAGAACAATTGACTAATGATAAATATAAGGAAACATTGAAATTTATAACAAATTTATTTGGATAATGTCCAATTATAAGATTGAAAAATATAATTAATACAGAAATCACTCTATTTTTCATAATATTTAGAGTTTTTTTGGGAGGGTGTCAGACTTACATTTTGCAATAAGATTTATTTTAGATTGACATCTGTCTATAGTATATGACAGAAAGTTCACAACTGGCTAAAAACTAAAAAGTAGTAGTATTTGCTTCATGCAATTTAGATGAAGATACAGTAGAGAGCTCTAGTTAGTGCAGATGAACAAAAATCTCGATGATTGGGACAAAATCACCTGCTTCTTAGTCATGGATTTTAAACAATTAATGCAGCATCCTCATTCAGACACAGTATCGTAATCAAACCTTAGAATCGTGATTTACTTCTAGATATTAGTTATAAAACAAAGGATATTTTTGTTAAGTATATAATTTTGGCAGCCAAGTAGTATTTCATTCATGCAATTTAGAGGAAGATACAGTAGAGAGCTCTTTGGGATCCTGATAACTGGAATTCAACTTAAATTTTTATTCACTGCGTTAGGATAAAGCAAAACAGAAACAAAATGCAAAAAATCAGCAAATTAAAGCAGAAAAGATTCATAACTTATAGGAAACATACAGTACTGGTTATATTTTGTTTGTTGATGTGTATGAAAATGCATTTATTAAAATAAATATAAAAATGTTCCCAGAGTTTTGAATTTGTAGAAATCTGTTTTATTTTTTTTGTTAATTGAGGAAATGATTTGAATGTTTTTTTTTTAAAGTCCAACAAAATGTTTTAGTAAAGGAAATCACAGGATAGATATCTCTCATTTTCCTAGGAAATATATAATCTTTTAGTCGATTAATTTTGAACCTATCTCAATTCCCTATGAAATCTGAGATTCAGTCAAGTATCGATGAAATATCAATGAGTATAACCGTGCCAAAGCTGGTAAGAAGTTAACTAGAAAGTAGGATTCTAGCAGATCCACAAAAAAAAAATTCCATGCTATTTGGCTATAATGGCTTGATTAATTGCAGTGACATCTTTATGAAATATGGGTTGTTTGAGTTTATTACTTCAACAAAATTCATTCAAAATAATGTAGGGGAAGTGGCGGTATTTATCTGAACCGCAAACCTTCTTACCTGATAACAGTTTATTACTTCAACAAAATTCATTCTTGCTCCAACGTGGGTGAAAAACTAATTCATGTGTCCCATCAAATCAAATTTAGAAAAATATGAGATTGGTTATTGCTAAATAATTTGGATTGCTAGTGAAGATGGAAACTACTGTCTGAAGGAGTAATACAATTTTAAACACACCAAACTGTTTTTCATGTAATAGTGTCTTTAAATTTAAATAATTTTGCACTCTTTTACCCAGTATATTATTATATGTTTCATAATGTTTTACTAATAAATAAATTATAAGGTAATTTATTAAAGCAGTAGACAATTTCAAGTAAAATATTTTTTAAAAATATTTAATAATATAATTTAATAACTGGACTACTTTCATTGTGTTTATTTACATGTAACAGTTACCTTTGACTGAAGCACATGAGTTTTCACAATCTTCCAATTTGTCAAACTGATTTTTGCTATCAGGGCAACCACTTGAGACGAACTTAGTACATGCTCTAGTCCCAGCGTTAAAATAGTATTTTTCAAATGAGCCACGACAGGGTCCCTCTGGCTTTGGCAACAGGCAAATTTCTATGAGGTTAGAAAAGTGCATGCATGTTAAGAAACCTTAGTAAGCTGTGCAATTTAGTTCATATTTTAGTTAATAACAAAAAAGCGTAATTACTATCTCTAAATATTGTTTGTGAAAATATAGGATATTAATGTCATATTTTGATCATTCATCATACGTTTTAATTTTATCACCTAAAACTTAAAATTAAAGTTAATACTGTAAGTAAATCATAAATTAATATACAGACAAACTTTTGAAACTTGTTTAGTTTAGACATAATGGAATTAGACTTATTAAAATTAGACAAATTTTCGGTGTCACATTTAGTTCATTTTCATAATTATGATATTGTTTGTAGTATTTAATTGTTATTAAGAAAATTAATAGATCTAAACTGAAAACTAGGATTGGGATTTATATGTATTTACAAATTTTTGCCAGAGCAAGATACTTGCTTTAACATCAATTGCTATATTTTCTAAGGCATTTTAAGTTCATTTTATTTTACATACTGTAATGTTATGTTTAATGTTAAGTAATATTAAAGTCATTTAGATATATATAAATTTAAATATTCCGATTCTGTTAAATATAAATAGGAAATTCAATAGTCATGACCAAGGGCTTTTAAGCTAATATAAATATAAAAATATATATCATCAACCAGTAATATTTTGTTTAGTGTAATAAGAATATTTTCAAGGATATTATTTAAGTTCTGTGCCTGTGCTGTTGTGAGATAAGTAAGTATTCCTATCGTTCACCAAATTAACAAATTTCACAACCGTGAAATTTTTTTATTTTCGAAATAAAAATTTCTTGATTGTGGTTGACTCATTTTCTAAAAGGGTTGAGTGTTTCCAAATGAAATCAACAAAGGCAGGAGATGTCATTGCACACTTAGATGAGTTATTTGCCAGATTCTCTTTACCAACAGTTATAGTCAGTGATAATGCTCCACCGTTTAAAATGCTGCATAGTCCACCGTATATCCCAGAGTGAAATGGTTTAGCTGGAAGAGCGGTTCATTCATTTAGCAACTTGTTGATAAAAAGTTATTCTGAGTCACATCAAGTAGGGTTGGAAAAGTTGTTGTCTACATTATATGCATATAGGTCTACACCATCATCAGTTTCGGGATGTTCTCTTATGCTGTTCACTTTGGGGTATAAACCCAGAATTTCCTCATTTATTTTAAATCCATGAATATATATACGTATATAATTGGTAAAAGTCATGTCAGATACAGTCTATAAACGTCATGCTAATCAGATTCAAACTAGTCATTTAGATGAAAAATTTCATCCACTGTCTCAGTTCAGGAGGATGTTGATTTGGTTCTGCGTATTACTGAGAGGGTGAAATAAAAGCAAGACAGGAGGGTCAGTGAAGATAGAGCTAGTAAAGTTGGCATAAGACAACCCAGGTAGGGTAGTAGGCCCGCATTTTAGCCATAGTGACTATGATTAAAGTTGTACAAGTTAAATTCAAAATATTAAACAAAGAGTTAGTATGAAGTTGTAAGTAATTTTGTAAAGTAAGTAAAATATTTGAGTTGTTGTAATAAGTAAAATATCAAAAATGTAAGGGGGAAGGAGGGTTGTGTAAATAAAAATACTATTGTAAAGGCAGTGGACCTCCGGGGGTGGGGCCATGGGCACTTGCTCTCGGGGATTGCTTTGGTCTAGTGGGCTGGGCGCTGTTGTGGACATGGGTGTGTATACCATGTCTCTCCCTCCCACGTGCATTATTTGTACCTGTTTGTTAATTACAGTGTGAAATCTTGTCGAATGCATTTACTACCTTTACAGCCTCTCTTCCCAATATAGCATACCTCAGACTGAACTATTATAAATTAAATAATGATTTCATCACGGAGACTAAAGGGGAATTCTTTGAATCAGTTATTAGCGAAACTATATCTAGAAAAAGTATGTATAATGTCTAGCTGTCTAGCAAAAATCCATGCTACCTCAAAATCAAATATTGGATAAGATAGATGGACAACGTATTGGGGGGGGGGGCTTCATGAGGAGTCATAAAGAATTAAATGAGCTATCTAAGTGTTTAAACAGAATAAATAAATACATAAAATTTACGAGGGAAATAGAAAAAGATAAAGCAACTAATTTTCTAGATCTGACAGTATGTATAAGTGGGAACAAACATGGATTAAGAATATACAGGAAAGACATGATGATCAATGTAGTGATACATAAGACTTCTATGCACTATCACAGTCACAAGGTGGCTGTGTTACACTTTTTCATTAATAAATTACATAACATCCCACTAGACAGGGATAACTATGATAAAGAACTTAGACAAATACACCATGTAGCAATAACAAATACGATACAGTCGCTATAACGATACAGACACTATAATGAGAACAAAACAAAAAATTGAGTACAGAAGACTAACAAAAAAAAGATTAAAATAAAAATAGCTTGGATGTTAAAAAATGATCCACTATTCAATATTTTGGAAATATTTCTGATAAATTAGTGAATATCTTGAAAAAAGCAGGCAATAGTGTAGTCTTTAAAAGTAAAGTCATTTTACACAACTTAATTTCCCACACAAAAGACCCGAATCAGTTAACATATAGATCGGGGGTGTATGGAGTAGAGTATGGGGAATACAATCAATCTTATGTTGGTGGTTGTTGGTAAAAAACAAGCCAATTCTACCAACATCTACAGGAAAAAGGGCATCATGTTGCACCGCATAGAGTTGCATTTCTACACCATACAAATAATAGATTAATATTGAAATTAAATTAGATTTGCTAATGTATGATGATATCAATAAAATGAACAAATAATAAAAACACGTTTGCTGAGAAACCCACTACCCACCTACACCTGAATAAAGCCAGTTGTAAAGTGAAAACAGAAAAGATAGCAAAGAAAGTATTAGTTGATATAAATTATTTTAAATGTTATAATTTTTTTGTACTAACAATTGGGTGAGTAGCCATGTGACTAGTTTATTGTTGTGTTTTTAATTTGTAATTATTTGTTACTTATACTGTGTCATTTTAATTTTAGTAAAATGGATGGACCATCTGGGACTAGGTGAAATTCAGCAATGTTAATAATTTGAATATATTTTGCTTAATGATTGTTACCATTGTTGCTTTTAATGATAAAATTTGGTTTGTTTCCATATGCACAGAAAATATTTTTGTGATGTGACTTTTCATTTTAGCAAACTGAAGATGACACCTTAGAGCTGCCGGTAACATTATTTTGGCAAATAAATACCAGATTATGGAAAGAAGAAAGCAGTATTATTTAAAAGACGTTCTGTCAAAACTTAATTTTGATTCCGCTTCGGTAGTCTGAAAAGCCAAATCATTGATAGATAAAACTATCTTCAGGAACGACCTGGCCTATATTTTGGCATCAACTGTTTTCTTAGCTCACACAATAACAAAATTTGAGATTCACGGTATTACAATGATTGCTAGCATCACCATTATCTATTGTGATATTGAAAAACTGGAAGAATCCTCAGGAGAAATCAGAGTTAAATTTAAGATAAAATTGAAAGGTGTGTTTGAGAAAAGCCCAGACTAGAATAACTTACAGCTAATTTTAGAAGTACATTGTAGAATGGATATTACAAAAATTCTCTAAGTAAAATTGCTTTCAATGGAAATAGTGATACTGAAATAAGTTCAGTTGATGTGAAGTGGTCATCTAATCGTTATATCTTTTAAGTAAGCCTGATTGCTGCTGCTATTTATTCAAAAATTCATGTAGTCTCATAAACTTTTATTAAGTGAACATCATAGCTTCTATTCTGTTTTTTTAGTGTGTTTATTCAAATCATATATTTATTTTACACATTTTTTTATCCTAGCATTTGAAAATATTGTTCTTTTTAAAGGTTGACCTCATTCTTGGTTATATATTTCTCATTATTAGTTACATATATCTGTGAAAATAAATACACATATGTATATGTGAATATTTTACTTTTTTTATTATATATAAATCCCAGCCCTAATAATTACGTACCATAAAAGTATTAGAACAGATTTCAAGCCTCTTCTACAATGGATACTTAATTATATCTGTGTCTTTTTAGTTTATATGCAGGCTGGGGACCAGTTTCAAGTATTATAAATAACACTATCAATTTTCTAGGCATCCCTGCTTCTGTGCGTAACAGAACCATGATAATATATAATCACTTACTGTGGTTATTTAACTTACAGTAACGTAAATAATGTTTAACTAACCTTTTGCCTCCTCTTTGGTGAAGTTGCAGTCTAATTTATCCATACAGGGTTGCTTTTCTTCTGCCTCTTGCTCTCGACAATCACTACCATACATTCTTCTTTCTCTGATCCTCACTCCTTGGCCACAAGAAACAGAACATGGGCTCCACTGAGACCATTCTTCCAGGGAGCAGTTTCTTGATATAATTGGAGCAGAAGTCTTTAAAATAAAATAAAATATACTATTTCTATCCAAGAAATTTGTTAAGAAAATTTTAGCTCCTTACAAATATGAATGGTTAAAAAGTATAATACTGAAATAAATTTTATCTATAACCTTCCTTTAAATTACAAATTAAGACCATACTACTAGACATTTGTCATTTTTTTTAACAGACAAAGTTGATTTCATACGTGCTGCATAGATTGCTAGTTCTCTATTGATTTTAATGATTATTTGGTACATGTTGGAAATTATTAATCAACTGTTAAATACAAAAAAATTCATTGTACTAACCATTGGGGCATCAAAAGTAAATGTACAATTTTTTCCCACACATGATTCATCTTCTTGAAGTTTGATATTAAACTGATAGGTGCACTCCTTCCAGTTCCTTTTATCCAACATTCTTCGAAACCTGTGAAAATGTTGTTATGATGAATGATTGAATCACAATAAAGACACAATATTTTAAACTTACAGTTAAAAGTTCCTTTTACAGTAATTACTATTTGCTTGTATGGTTCATGACATATCCATAAGAAGACTTTAGCTCACTATTTTCATTTTTAATAAATTTTAATAATAATAATTCATCATCATAGATATGTGGATCATTATTATTACTTTATTCAGATGATGCATCCCAACCGTCTTTGTGTTTCAATTACTATAATACATTTCATAGTGAATGTCCGAAAAAAAAGAGATTAGAATTAAAAGCTTCAATGTTGGGAATACCATTCTCGATGCATCAATCTTGTCGAACTGCAGTCGTAAATGGTGAAGAGTGTAAGCTAGAATCCCTATGAGGTAAAAACACTAATATTTAATTTTTTTTTGTTTTGTTTTTTCCGATTTACGTGACATTAGCCAAATCAAAATTAATTCAATATATAATAGAATAAACACTAAACCCTGGGAAGAGAATAAAAACAAAAATTACATAGGGTGTGAGGTATAAAGTCTTTAAAAAATCAGAAAATAAGACTATGACAGCAGGATATTGAATTAATCTTTAGACATGGGGAAGTGTATTGTAGGAATCGTTAGTTATGTTGAACAACAACATTTTGTTGTCCTGAAAGTTTCAAGGAGCTTAGGGCATGGAATAAGAAAAAAATTCTATTCTTCCAAACAAATCAGTTCCAAGTAAGTTATTTGGGTTAAAAATAATTATGGAAATTAAATTATTCTGTCCATCAGGAGGCAAATTATCACTTACTAGAGTGACTTAAATGTATCTGAAATTTTATTAAATAACCTAAACAGTATATTTTTTTAATAATGAATACATTATAGCTTGTCGCATCATTGTTATCTGTTACTTAATACCTGTTGCTGAGTCTTCAGTTGTTGGTAACAGTGCCAGATGATATAGGTACGGCTGGTAACATTGCAAGAAGGTTAGATATGACTAATTACATAGTGAGGAAGATGAGTTACAGTTGGTAAGATTGTGAGATGACATAAGAATGGTTGGTTATGTTTGAGGAAGTTTAGGTATGGTTGATAACATTGGGAAGTAGTGTAAATTTAAAAAATATTGACTTAAGTAAATAGATTAAGATGATTCTGTATGATTATTGGAAACAAACTTATAACTTATATGGAACTTGCTTATAGAATTTAAGTGAAGTTCTTTACAAAATTGTCAAACAGATTATTAAGATAATTTAAAGGAATGAACATATTTTAAATAACTCACCTGTGTCTTTCTCCTTTCCCACATATCGCTGAACAACCTGACCAGTCTGACCATGTAGTTACTTTGCATAATTCTTTGCTATTTCCATTAGACATCAAGTCGTTATTTGTGGGAGGCCATCTGGGGGAGTAATTTTCAGAGCTAGTATTTTCAGAATTGACAGTATCTTCATCATCATCATCATCACCATCATCATCATCATCACCTTTACTATTGTTATCTACACTATAAATATAGCAAAATAAATTGGAAAACGTGCAACTAATTGGAAAAATAAAAAAAAAATAAAGAAAAATTATAATAAAATAACATAAGAATCTAAAACAAAGGCTTGGTAAAAAATAAGTTAGACTAAGCAAATAAAAAAAAAATAAACTTATGAAGTGTTTATGAAAACATAAACGATACAATCAAATCAGAAGCATGAAACAGAAATATGATCTGTACTCATGATTTCATTAATAACCTACTGACAAAAATTTTGACTCTTCTTAGTATAGAGCTAAGGCTAGTTTTAAAACAGTAAAGAGACAAATTATTTTTTTATTTAACTATTTGAGTTCTTTGATTCATTAGCATCTGCATAAATCTGATTTATTAATTATCTTAATTATATACCCTTTAATGCAAATCAATTCTCCCTGGAGAAGGTTAAATTGCAAGGGAGGCAACACATTTTAAGCCAAAACGTTTATGGATGTCCATTGATGGTTATTGGTATTGGGCAGGTGAGAGAATGTGATCCAGTATTATATTAATTGAAAAGGGAGAACAGTCAACACTTAAAATGCCTGCTAATGCGACCTCAGTTGTCAACCTGATCCATGGAATGATTCGTATAAATTTATATTTGTTGATATGCTACTATCTGTTCCACATATTATGTAAACAAAAAAAATGTAATTAAAGATTTAATATTGTCTGCCCTATACTGAAGATGACAGATTGGCTCTGTTAAATGCTCAAGCATAAACAAATAAAATAATTTTCTGGGAGATATGAAAAGATCATTTTCTGAGATCCTGGATAGAAATTGATGGCTGTGTCTCTTCTAACACATCATTTTATTAACAAAGTGGGATGACATAACAACAATTTTATAAGTTCATAAATATTCTTATGAGTGTAGATATTGTAGTGGATAAATATCTAGTTTGAATAATGAGAAATATCTTTAATTGTGGAGCAACCTGTTTATTTATTAATAGCAGAATAGCCTGTTATCACATTAATTATTCGTACCATAAGTTGAACTTTCCTATTTTAATTTAATATCAAGTCTTTGTAAAAGCCCAAAAAAATTTCTTGAAGTACTTTTACTTTAAATTATAGGAGATAGAAAAAAAGATAACAGCTACCTTAAAGTGTCTCCAACTTGCCATGGTACGAAGAAGTATCTCAATGAGATCAAGGGCAATACCAGTGAGAACAAAGTTCCCAGCAGGGTCATGTAAGCTAGACAGGCCTTGAAGGAGAGGTCAGATGAAGAGATACTACCCCCCCCCCCCCCCCCCCCGCAGGCAGTCAATGTGAGCAAACAATCATAAATAGCATCTGAAAGGCACAGCTCAGCACCACACCCAAGCACACATTACTCTACAAAGGTCACATAGCGACAGTTTCCAACCTCAACTAGATCATACAACAAAGAAATAGATACAGATAACAGAATATGAATGACAACTATGAATGAGGACAGCAAAGAAGTGAGTACCAACGTGCCACCCCACAACCTAAATCCAACCACTAAAACCCCAAACCAAGGGCTTATGCTGGCAGAGGGCCAGTAACCAAAGATGCTGGGCTGGAGAAAATATTGCTCATCTCCTCAGAGCATGAGAAGCAAAAAGTTATATCATTAACAGGACACAGCCATATCTTTAGCTGGTAAAGCAGCCCATGAATGTGCCATTAAGACTGGGAGACAGAGGAGGAAAAAATCTTGACTCCACAGGCAAGGAGTGGTGACGATTCTTCCATTCCACTACTCTCTATGTCGGCCACAGGGCCAGAGCTGTTGGCTACGGCACCACAGCCTGTGGGCCTAGGTCCACTGTTAGTCTATCACCAGTCTCTGCCAGGCCCCAAAATGGCACCATGGAACAGGTCCAATGGCAAACCGTGGATAAGGCTAAGCAGTGGCAAGGTGAGTGGGTAGGCACCAGGGCCCCCAACCAGTAAAGCCTCCTAAATGAGACTAAGCCAGAGACCAGTTCTTCCCTCCGGGCTGAGGATGGACTCCCCCCAAGCCCAACAAAAGATCAGGGCAAATAAAGGTTATCCCAGTGGAAGGCGCCCTATTCTGTGACCTTTGTTAAAGAGGCAGAGTGGAGGATACCCTACCTGGTGAGCGCAGTGTAGGTAAGAAAAGTAAAATCAATGATGGCAATCCAAACAAGAATTTGTATAGAAAATCCCTGTGGATGAAAAGGACCTCCAGGTGGCGGTTATGGGAGATGAGGAGGATGCCCAAATCGCCAAGGAGGAGGCAGAAAATATTAGGTCCCTCATATTTCTGGCTGTTAGGAATCACAATAGCCATGGAGGTGAAAAACTTCACTTCAACAAACGCAGGGGTGTCATGCTGGTTTAGGCTGGCATGTGATGACAGTTACACAGTAGAGCTGGCCCTGATATGGAATCTAAGGTTTTTCACCTTAGACTGCGATAGAATCTGACTAGAAGAACTTATCTCCATCAAATGGGGTTTATTCTTGACTTTTTTAGGAGGAAAATAACCATGGGAGGGGTATAATACAAGGGCCATAGGCCTAGTTGTTGGACCTATAAATTTTTATGTGTCCCCCCTTCACTGCATCTACCTATCAAGATGCTAAATACTAGGTGACAAAAATTACAGTCATAAAAAAATATTGATGTGAAAAATTAAAAAAAAAACATCTACAAACATAAAACATGAGGGGAAAGCCTCATACTAATTACTGCCAAAACAATGTAACATGCAAAAGTCAATTCAAGCATATATTAGTCAATCATCAATAAAAAGTTTGATAATATTGACTTTACCAAATTAAAGCCTTTCCATGGGAGAGTAGTTAGCATGTCGGACTGGTAATTACAGATAGCTTTGTTTGATTAACCACTTTTGAATGCTTATTTCTGAGAGGGTTGGTCTAGATGGGATTCATTTGGTCTCACAAAGGAAAATAAGTATTCATAAATCTGTAATTATTAGAAGGGTTTCTCTGTAGTCTGGTGAGTAACCAGCAATAGTACTAGCTTCAATCTAAAGCTCACCCCTGACCACTTCACTATGGTTGGGACAAGATGAATTGAATCCGCTGGTGAAAATAGCAAGTTTTGTGTGTCAGTCTATCCAAGATAAGATGATATGTCTTCATAAGACAAAGAGAGATGACTCCACCCTGCACCTTCAATGGGACAACAATGCACCAAACTAGGTCAGTGAGGAAATTACTCTAAGCAACCAGCACCTATACTGGGTGGGGAAGCAGATGAGGTTAGCAGGGAAGGTGAAGGTCCTTTATTTTGCTGGTGGCGAGAGTCAAGTTCAGGTTGTACAGTGACCTAACAGTTGTTGTTATTGACAAAAGGTGCGACCTAGATATCTTCAGGTGACATTCCCTTAACCATTTCTTTTATCTCCCTAACACAATATTTATATTTATTTTATTGGTCGCAAATCTTCTGCTGCACCATCAACTGTTACCAATCTGCTTTTTGGGTTTCTCCTTTTTCCATTCTTCATTTCTTATAGCTAAAAACTATTTGTTTTTTGTTAAATTATTTATGCCCTCTCACCCTCCTCCCAGTTGTGTAATGCTGAACATTCACTAATCCTAATGGGCCTCACAGAATCCTATAAAGTTTTAAAAGTTACCCTGCCTGTCCTTTTCCATATATATAATTTTGCCCTCTAGGATCCAATTTTCCCAGGTTCTTAAAAAAGTTTCTTTAAAAGCCTTAGTCCAACCCTTAAAAATGAAATATTTTATTAGATGTATCTTCATGTTTACACAGGTCTCCTGTGTCTCCTATCTTTACCCCAAGTTAAGGTATAACAATATTTCCTTGGCTCATATCCTATAAACAATTGTTCATACCATTCTATTAGCATAAGGTGTTGTTATTAATTGAATGACAGGACTACTTAAAGTTATATGTATAATAATTGTGATAATGATTTTGTCTAAAAAAGTATAGCGGTTTTTTTTTTCCTTTATAGCCCCTTTAAATTTACAGATAATTACATACAATTATAGATCCTCAGGCAAATCTATTGACAAAATATTTTTGTATTTCCTGTAGCGTCGCTACATTATATACAGGTTTTGTTATTTTATAAAAATTATATAATGGAATAAACAAGTAGAATAATACATATCATACATGACTGGACTGAACTGACTAATAAAGGTGATGGGGCTCACCTTTATGATCAAACTTAAATATTTATTCTTAACCTAATTTTTCCCCGACAGTCTGTTGCCATCAATGCGGGGAGGGTGATGGGGTCATAGTGTTAAACACTGGGTTGGATAGGTGCTGCAACGAGTCAAAAAACTTTATGTGTCTCCGGCAGATGAGCTCACCCACCAACGGCACACTAAGCAACGGGTGCAGGTCAGCGTTCTTTAAACTCTCAAGAGAGGTATGTCGGACCACTTTTCGCATGATCCCATTCTGGAAATGTTGGAGATATTTGGATGTATCGTCAGTCAAGTGGGTAAATAGTGGGACTGGCTCTAGGACACATTTATAGATCATCATTAAAAAATTAATTTGTTGAGAATAAGGTAATTTCATTTAAAAATGCGAATAAATTATTGATTACCAGCTCCCTATCAGGTTAATCTCAATGAGCAATAACAAAATGATAAATGAATAACTAAATTATATAGCTGATTACTAGCTACAAAAAATAAAGAAATTACCTGCAAGGCCCGTTGATATAGCATGGTGACCTTGAGGTCAGCTCAACATTGCAGCCTTTTTCCAAAGCCAACTGTTTGTTTTTATACCATCTCTGCCGGGTTTTCTCCCCCCTGCCGCAAGTCACTGTACAAGGAGTCCATTCTCCCCATGGCCTCGTGTCACATGCTTCAAACATTTTAAATAATTAGAATTGGCAAATTATTACAACAAAGTTATCCCTAATTACAACTGCTCAGTAATAATTGAAAGTATGAAATGACTGGCAATCACTAAATGTCTAGTGAACCTATATTTTTGAGAAAATTTAACTAAATTCAATTGCATTAAGTTAATTAATGAGAGAAATCCTTTGTCAAAACAATATTATAAATACATTACAATAATATTTGTAGCTTTCCCGAAATGTCATTTATTTATCCCACTGACCACCACTAGGTCAGGAACACCAGTTTGATAGACAGGGATGGGGCTAAGTCTGAGAGACTCGTATGTCTATTTTACCAGCTAATTGATAAAAAATTTCAATTTATTGCTTTTTATAATTTCTAATACAACTAAAAATAAAATATTATGTGGTCTGGAAACTGAATTGCCTAGTTTATGCTTTGGGAAGGTACCCCCACACCACTCTACAGGGGCCTGAGATACTCACAGCAGTCCCTGGTCAGTTGGTTAACTTTAGTACCTAGAGTGGGTATGTGAATTAAACACATAGCTGAGACTCAGGATGACAATGTACAATCATAGAAATAAAAAGCACTCAAGCCAATGTCTGGAGGCTTGAATAATATTATTTTTTCCATTCCTAAAATCATCTTTTAGTGCATGGACATTTGATAAAAGCATAATCATTAATTTACAGTATTTTACCTCATGAAAGGTTTGTTCTTGTAGATATTATCATTGGCCTTACACCAATCATAGAAATGGAGCTAAGCTGATAATAACATAATATCAACTCCTTTTATCACTGTAGGAAAATTAAAAAACAGCAAAACAATATACCCTGGCTTATCACCAGAGCCCTTATTTTAACACTGTTAGTCGCAACGAATGATTTCTTTGTTTTTTCCTGAGTAACTTTCGCAACAATGTTTTACTCGGCCTATCTCTTTCACATACCTTTTTAAATGACTACCAGTAGATTTCAATGTCTTGTTTGGTTTTCAGTGACCATTTTACCTTTACAAACAATTAGCCGCAGCGGTGCTTCAAGTGTAACAACTTCCCCTATCCTAAGAGATCTTTCCGTAATATCTATATCCTCTGGCATATCTGACAATCTGTTTGAGATTATTGAATATAGCTTCTGTTGTACCAACTTCTGCACCACAAATAAATAGAAGTTACCCTCTTCATGGATCAGAAAACACCCACCTACATTTCTATATTTTGTTAATAAATCTTCAATGCCTATTTAGAGAGGAGGGACTAGTTCACAACATGGCCGAAGCTCCGAAGCTCACTAGGGGTGCGGACATAGCCGGGCCTCTGACCTGCCTAGATAAGGCCGAAATTCTGAGCTTTTTTCATTCAGTCAGAACCCAGCCCTTGAAATGAAAACTGCTCTCTCTCTCTCTCTCTCTCTCTCTCTCTCTCTCTCTCTCTCTCTCTCTCTCTCTCTCTCTCTCTCTCTCTCTCTCTCTCTCTCTCTCTCTCTCTCTCTCTCTCTCTCTCTCTCTCTCTCTCTCTCTCTCTCTCTCTCTCTCTCTCTCTCTCTCTCTCTCTCTATCTCTCTCCCTCTTGCTGCTCTATTCGAACCATGGCTTTCTTATTTAACTACCTCTTCACCTATCTTTCCTAACCTTGCTATGTTTTAGTCCAGCGTTGTCAGACCCCACACCTCCATAGTGGGATACTCTGGCTTTCTCTCACTAAAACTAGTGCATCCTTGAAAGGGATCCCTTTCATGAGCCCCTACAAAATGTACCTAGTAGTGTCTCCCTCAGCGATCCAGTCTGTCTCTTTTCGGTTCACACGTGTCTTGGGACCACGTAAACTGCCTATAATACCTACTCTGTACCTCTTCCCCTGAACACAGTGCACATTCAGGGTAAACCTTTTAGGATCTTATGGAGTCAGATCAAAAAACAAAATATGAATTAAGCGTGACTAGGCTACCAGCAAAGGTCAAAAAATAGTAGTAAAAAAAAAAGTCAAAGATATCCCGCCTAATGAAAATTATCCCATTTCTGTGAACCCTATTGTAAGCAATTGGCTATAAGCATCATGTTTTCATAAATAATGGGAGGAGTTCTCACACTCCTTACCTAATTTAAAAATCTTATTACATTTGCTAGTTAATATGAATACTAATTTACCTGCCACACTGAAGAAATGGCAAGTTGTGCTTGTTGGATAGTCGGTTGCTAATAGGGCACACCTCAGTCATCAGGAAAACATTTATTACCTGCACTAGGTAATCACTGAATAGGGATAGTTAGATCACAGGAATAGAGTTACCCTTTGACTGCTCTAGAGATATAGCTAGTGACTTCCCGGAATGCCATATGTGAATACGTAAAGTTTATTTAATTTTAAGTATTACCTTCAGGTTTTTCTGGGTTGGAGCTACTACAGCTTTTTTCATACAGCCGTTGCCTGGTCAGATAAAGTCGTGCTAGAGGTTTTAAATCACCTGATAAATAATTAGAAAAAAATTAGCTGCAATACTAATTAATTGAAAAATATTGTTAAATAATTTATTTTGGGTAGACTAGAACAAACTCATAAGCAAATAAAAACTACGGTATTATCTAAAGCAATAACATAATGGGTTTGTAACTTATACGGTAATAATGACTTTTTCTCAAGAAAATTTTTCTGATAGTTTTAAATTTGGCCATAAGCCACCATATTGAAAAAAAAATTTCTAGTGTTCAAATATATAATTTTTCATGTATGTTTCAGAATACAATGTTCAGAAAACAAATACCTCTATTATAAATTAATCTGGAAGACTTTCCTGTTTTATGTTTATTTTTTCATAAATTGGGCAATTGACACTGCTAGCTAAAAATATAGCTATTACATGTAATGTGATAGACTGTCTGTTTTTTTATCGTTATCTCTATTAACGTGTCATTTTCAAGCCCCCTAGATAACCATGTAGAAACAAGAAGTATGAACAAAAAAACACGGGAAAAGTCTTTTAATTTTAAGCTTTATCAAGTCACAACTAAGAAGCTATTTAAGACTTAAAGTTAGTATAACTTATATGGGGGTACCCCCCCCCCATTGTAAGGGCTCTTTAAGAAATCCAAATAATAAATTTCTTGAAAGGAAACAAAATAAATATGTTTGCTCACCTGAGTCATTTTAAGGATTTGTTGATTTTTTGAAAATTATAAACACTTATGCTTTCACCTGTGTTTTTCTGTCTGTTAAGCTGTCTGTTCTGGTCATTGTGAGTCCTAGAGACATGAAATTGCAAATAGGAGTCGGGTTAGAGGAAGAATTGCTCGAAAAATAAAGCGACCTCCTTGTCAGTGTTGATAATTAATTATTATAATATTAATTATCATTTTATTGAAGATAAAAAAATATGTTTTTATAAGTGTGAGTTGGGTATCAAATTAAATATCTTGATGTCTAAATTAACAATACATAATTGTTGTTTTGTTTTTTCAACTATAATTACAAAAAGTCATTAACATTAAGTTTTCAACTTCAACGCATGATTTTTTTGGGATGTTCTATTTAGTGTGGTAGTTCCATTTAACATTAATTAGTAATTATGAAATTAACTTTTTTCTATCATATTTAGTAGAGTATTAAATTAATGATCTCAAATGTCCTGATTAATATAGTGGATTAGGTGTTATAACTTTAGTGAACTATTATTAAAAGAGGTAATTAGAATTGCCAATTAAATTTTGCCAACAAAACCCTTAGTTGTGTGATGTATAACACAACTTAAATTTGTAATACTTTTTTTTAGCAATAATTTAGCTATGAAAATGGAAAAAATTGTTAGCTGACTTTTGAGGATAGAAGCTGAAATAAAGCCAATGTTATATAGCACTTCATTATGCTTATCAGTGTTAATTTAGCAGTGATATTTTGAGAATAAATTAGTAAAAAAAATATGTCATCTTATTAAATAATTCAATAAAAATTTTACTATGCATTTTCATTTTATTTTTTTTAGTATTTCTACCATTTCTATTCATTTTCAAATTCAATTAACTTAAGATTCTCAAAAGTATAAATGAAAGTAATGTCATTTTTTGAAATGGTTGGAATTTTTGGTTTTTGGGTAAATACTGTCCTTATTATGTAACCTTTACATTTATTAAAATTGGCTTACCTGAGGGAGCATAAAATGGAGATTTGGGATCAGAAGGGAACCCAGCTGTGATCCTTCTTATACGATCTTTTGGGTCTGTTTTGTTGTCAGGGCTCTAAAAACAAAAATGGGTTGAAAAGCTTTTATTTATATATAAGATTTTGTTAAAGATCCAATATATCATTGAACAAAATTTTCTATAAATTGAATTGTACCCATGGTCGTGTTTTCAACATAAACCCCCTGTTCAGGTCAGTTTTTTAATGAGTTTATTGTCATGGTTTGCTTAAATAAGGATATACTGGCCTAGTTTGCACTATGAGGTATAATATTTTAGAATACTTGTTGGTCAATCAGCAATGAACAGTTATGAGCCTATCTTATGGATTATGGTTGATATTGTAAACATAATATTCCTTACTGGTAATCCCTGCTGGAGGGAACAGATGGCAGCTTTGATCATTCAATGAGTCCTTCAAGTACCTTGCATCCTTGTGATTGCTCATTGCAGGTACAGGGTCTAGTCTGATATGCTGATTAAGTTATTTGCTGGGCTTAAAGATAATTGATAGCTTACATCAGTGGAAGGAAATTAAATTGAATAAAAAATTCATAACTTTACGAAGATGTGGTAGCGTGGACATATCAGTGGATGGGCTTTTATTTAAATAAATTAATGATTATAGATTAACTAACCCTATACTAACAGCCATTTTATTTTATATTATAAGTATTGGAGTTTTCTGTTTTGTTTGTTGTATGCATATATGTTACAATTTTCCTTAATTGAACTATGTTATTATATTTCATGTTTTCTTATTGCATAGTATATATATATATTTATTTTACCATTCATATTATTACTCATATAATTTTATTACTGGTGGTTTCTGGTTCATTTTCCTACAGGTTCTCAGTGGCTTGCGTGCATAGCTGAAGGATACTATTTGACTGTAAGTAAACTTTGAATACAGGCCAATCTTAATAATCTGACAAGTATGGAACGAACAACTTGTTATGTTATGTCATATATTCCGGACTACTGAGGGTCCCATTTAAACAATGCAAAATAAGGGGTTAAGGTCGAAATAATGGAAAGCTAAATTTGTTTTCTTAATAATTCTTTATTAAGAAAACATAATAATCAAAAGTTACGAATACTACTACTTTATAACTAGAAATTTTAATTGATCCAAGCTTCTTCAACTTCAGAAATTTACCACTCCTCAATTTTTGTCTGTTTCACGGTTCACTTACGACCGATTTTACAAATTTTGTATTTATTTTTTACTATAACATAAAGAGCTTGTCCTACTTCATAGACCCCATTTAAAACAGGAGGTGTTTCACCACGTGCAGTTGAATTATGACCCATTTATTATTTAGTGTAAGTGTTGTGTATTTACGTTTTTTTGTCGATGTTGACGCCATCACTATGTGGAAATGACAACACGAAACGTATTACAAAAAATTAACAAACGAAATTTAAACTACCTCCCTTCCGCTTTCCCAACTATGACTGGTCAAATGTTCTCCCCTTAGACGTCACGAGATTGTCCGATTAACAAATGTCGGACTATCAAGATTTTACTGTACATGCTTTTTTATTGGTTTTCCGGATTTGTGATATATTGTATAACTTTACTCGTGGTTTTTGTGGGTAAGTCAGGTAAATAGATAAACGGTTATATTTATCATTAGAAAAGATACACCCTTTATATATTGCCTTAGAGTGTTATGTATTTGGATACAGGTGTGTATCAGATAGATTAGTGTACCTTATAACTGAAAACGTTTATTATTAATTAAAAAATAATTGAAACCCGAAATAATGCTTTTAAGAAGCAAATATTTGAATTTTTCTAAGTGCCCATATATATATATTTTTTTACATGCTACAGCGGACATGTTATATGGATTAAAAAAAAATAGATCGATTGTACCATTTTCTCTTCCGCTATCGCAAAACATATAGATATACCGTCAAATAGACGAAAATTTTAATTGTGATGTGGTACTGTAAATAAAAGTGTTTATCGAAAAGATGTTAAGTAAATCCTTCAAACTTTAACAAACAAAATTCGCATAAATAAAATATGGCGAATGTCCATTCCTGGACAGAATAAAATCGCCCCTCTTGCCTCGCTAATTCACTTGGCTACAAAACCAAACAAAAGATTTTAAGTTAAACAAAAAATCTATCTTATGGTGAGAATTACACTCGAAACACTTCTTAGTGAACAGCATTGTCATCTTCCTAGCAGTGACAAACCGGAAATCACATAACTCTTAGCAGTAATTTGAATTAAGTATTGCATTCTAGCCAAGATCTATCATTCCTAGTATTAGGCATTTGCGATGTTCATTATTTGGAAGTTTCAGCAAGTTGTTATTATCCAAGTACACTTGTTTGTTATTGAATGACCATGCAAACATTATGTACCGCAGTGGCAAAACCATTAGATAATTACAATAATCATATCTGCTGCTAATATCTGATGCTATCTTATGCAATTATTATATAAATAATTAAAACATAAAAATAATGCTCAAATCTTATATTTCCAGATGGGAAATGGAAGGTTATAACTCAACTTATTGAAAAGTTACTTTGTATATTAGTTTGAAAGACAATGACAGTACGGGAAATATTTGTGTTGTTGAGATATAAGCAGTAAACTGGTATTGATCATAAACGGTTTTCAAAACAAAGAGTTGGAAAGTAAGTTGTATTCTTGTTAATATATTTTCTTAAATTGCATCGTCTATTTGATTATTTCAAATACCATGTTTCAAACAAAGAACTATGTGCAATGCATATTTATTAATTTTCAAGGCATGGGACAAATCCAATCTTCCGCTTGTGCCCTCTTCAATTTTTTTATATTTAAACGATTCAGTACTTATAAATAATACACATTTTAGTTTATTGTTCTTAGTGCTGCAGAAAATATTATACGTTAATACAGGGGTTGGGAATCGAATCGAGACCAGTTTATGATACTACTAACTCCATTCACCAACACGCTTGTCTGCATGTGTACCACGGCCTGTATGATACTTTTGGTCTATATTTATATTTTCATCTCCATCAAAATATTGCAAAATTAATATAATTTAATTTAGCATGCAAAGGCGCAACCAGCCTAATCTCTCACGTTGCTTTTCTATCCTGTATAATCATAAGACACTCACAAAAACAATTTAAATATTTATATGTATTTGAATACTGACTAAGTAAGTTACTCCACTGTCTGTGCCAGCATCCCAGGGATACAAGTTCCTCACGTAGGTCTCGACCCAGGTGCAGTTGGTCAGGCACAATTCCAGTCCCGAAACACCGACGATCCAATCAGGAGACGGCACTAGATAGCATTTAAACACTTCAGAATAAGGTAATCATAGATTATTTTTTTGAAAATGTGGTACTTGTTAATATTTTAGGGTGGCTTCATATACCTGTGTTCAGCGAACATATTGGTTTTTAAGAATATTTTCCTTAAACTTTTCATGAATTATTTTTTTTGTTCAAGAATAAATTGAATTCATTCGACCGATTCTGACATTAAATTCTAGAAAACGGTACCAAGCAACCATGACAAAAGAATTATAATTGGTGGAAAGCATTTGGGCAAATTGATTTCATGTCAACCAATAGCTACAAGGCTATCCTTCAAGTGAGATGGGGCCCGCCAGTCTCTAGTAAACCATCAGGGTCGCGAGACCAAATCGAAAATGAGCTTGAGCTGTCAAACTTACTAGTGAGAATAAAATAAAATAGTTTGGGAAGGTCAAAGTAAGTTCTCGTCAAAGTAATTATAAACCTGTCCAAACTTTACTTACTGAATGGAGCACAGCTTTGGAAACTCAGAAACAATTCAACAAAGATTCATGCTACACCATGGTCAGTTCAAACATTCTGTTCAACCAATTGGAGTCGCAACCTTTCATAGCGTTTTTACAAAAATGTATTAAATAAAAAAAAATCAGCAATAAACTCTCAAATTAACATTACCGAAAAAGTTGGGAATGAATTATAAAACATAGGCAAAGACAAAATTCGATTGTTGTTGGACAAATTTTCAAAAGATCTAGGCAAAAACCTTGGGCATGGACATTTGAAAATAATAAATGCGGCCAAAAATGGTGAAGATGTGGGACCTGAGTCAGTCCTTCTCCCTGGACCTTAAATAATAAGTTGCTACACAGATTGTAAACTATTTCATATTTTTCCTATTTATAATATTTTCTTAAACCGAAAAATGCAAATTATACCCTTTTACAATTAATTCTATATTTATATTTCGTACGTTTTGAAAATAAAACATACAATTATATGGTTTTCTAATTAATTCAATACTTTTCATGTTTCTTGTATTTTAAAAAAATACAAATTGTACGGTTTCGGAATTAATTTACTATATTTCATATTTTTATTAGCTTTTTTAAAGCAAACAACACAAAATTATTTGTTTTTTTAATTAATTTTATATTCTCTGTATAGACATATTCTGTCTATTATTGTTTTATAATACAACATAAAAATTATTTACTTTCTTAATTAAAACATTGAGGTAAACAAAAAATTAGTATTCTCAGTAAAAATGTTTTATATAAATTATAAGAATAAATTCCTTTTAACTTTTTATTTTATTGATTTATTTGTCCACCCTACCCAATTTCATGTTGAAAAATAGTAATTTATGTAAGAAAAGAAAATAGATATAATTTTTTTCCTCAAAAAAGAAGTGAATTGGAAGATTTACTTTTTTTTTGTTGCACATTTTGGCCTTTTTACTGCACGTTTTATAATTTTCTACTGCACGAAATCCGGTCTCTACTGATGGGATGTGGCTCAAGGAGCGAGCTATGAAATTCTCACTTTATTGCCTTGCCAGCCATGAATATTAGATGAAACATCGCACAACAGTATATTATGGAATGAAATCATCACTTTTTACATGTGAACCAACGCAGGGGCAGAGGATGACCACTCTTCATTGACAAACTTTTTATACTTTATAACTAATAGTGTTCAAGTGGTGAATTGTTTATTTGATTTTCAATAGAATAAAACGACAGATGAAATTCATCATTTATTTGGAAGAGTTGGTAGTTTTTATTCAATGGTTATTATTATCTCTCTGTACTTCCCAACGCGGTGAAATGGTCAGATATGCTGACGAAGGGTCTGCTCCCAACCTTTTCCAACAGCTCGCCGGAGGAATAATTACCTTGGGGGTATGGGACTGTTATATTATATATTTACTTTTAAATGGGAAAAAGCGCAGGGAAATGCTTGATAAATAACTTCTTTTTATTAAGATATATAATTTTTATCGAAAAATCTTTATCTACCGAAGTTATTTGATTGAGGAAACCAATGTATGCAACCGTGGATGTATATTATGAATTTATCATTAATTTAAATATAATACAAAATAAATAGTTTGTAAAAATGATACAAATATCATTAAATTTATTGCTAATACCTTATTACTCACTTATCATTGAAACCAGAGAAATGAGATGGTGTTTGCTGTCCACTCGAAACACAGCAAACGTCTTACCAGTCACATTAGGATAGGCGATACCTCTGGCTTTGATGATTGTCCGGATATGTTGACTCTAAAAAAAAAAAACATTTTGGTAGGCATGTTTAACTAAGTTTAGAGATGGTTTTTCTTACTGACTACGCACGTCAATAGTTTCTTCAAGGTACTTTGCTTTGACATAAGTGATTTATGCTTTGCCACTCTTTTTTTGTTAAGCAAGTATACGAGTCGACATGGATCTCCTTAGTTTACTTCTATTTTTTTCTCACACTCCACATAGAAATCACAAACGTCTGTTTTTGGAGTCAATAAGCAAAAGTTGTTTTCTCGATAAAATTTGAACTATTTTTTTTTTTTTTTTTATTTCAAAACCTCAAACAAAATACAATGTACAAAAAGAAAAAATAACAAAATAATTGAACTTTACAAATTTCTCCTCTTCCTGCATTCAAATGCATTTGGAGGAGTGCATAATACAATAAATTTTGATGTAGTTAAAAGTACTCAGTCTTATAATTACACTAGGTGATGAGGCTCACCTTCTATAAATTTGAACTAAGTATTGTTTATTAAGTGTTTTTCCGTTTATTTCTTTATAAAAGTTAATACACTTTGAGTGAAGTAAGTATTTTATCGTCGAACTCCGGATTTTCGAAATATTGACGATTTGTTCTCATTTCCTAATGGTTTTTTTA
>OV884012.1:106200598-106370902 GCA_930367205.1 Acanthosoma haemorrhoidale | reverse complement strand
TAACAGGGGGGGGGGAGAGTTGATAGTTCTCTGAAGAGGGTTCATCATGGCCAAGATGGTAAAGAGTATCTACCCATTAAACATTCTGCATGGTATGTTCAAAAACAAAATATAATTATTTTTTCCTTTCACAACTTAAAGTACTAATTATCTACTTAAATCTAGTTGATGTAGGGAATAACTAGCATTCCCAAATGCTTTCCTATTAATTTACTTAGAAGGCTAATTAAAAATTCCTCATTATAAAGTTTAAAGTAAAACTTAGTGTATAAATCTTAATTCAGGAAGTATGCTAATATATACATCAAATGTTTTGGGGTGTGTGTAGGCTGTGAGTCAGTAAAAAGCAAGCTAAACTCCATGTTCCATTGCTCTCAGGCTACTCCACACTTCCTCAGGAAGGTAGGATTGAGATTAGAGTGACCTACCTACCCGATAGGTGCACAAACTAAGAATGGCTCAAACCTTTCTCTCTTGAATCGGTCAAAGGGGAAATGCCAAAAAAAAATAGGCATTATAAACAAAAAAGTCAGGCTTTTAGATATTTTAGTGTGCTTTAAAACATTTCCATGTAAACTTCTTGCAAAATTTGAAGAACTTTTCTTTCCAGAGTTAAGCATTCATGGCCCGTACAATACAATTTATTAAAATGTAAATAGCTTTTGCAACATGGCTGTAATTTGTTCTTCTTGGCTTGTCCTTTTCAGCATTACCCAAAACATGGGAAAGATAGGAGGTTTATGTCTCAAGTTAAAGAATAACATACTGCCCGGCATGAAATTTTGACACTACACTAAATATCAGCCTCTAAATAATATTTGTCACTAACCAAGTTGGTAGTATGATATCCTGTTCTGATATACTTTTTTTTCCTAGCTACTCGAGCTTACATTATTAGAGTTTGAAAAAGATTTAGAAGATATTGAAGATTTCATATTCGAAGAGGACCCTGCCAATGAGGGTGTAAATCAATTAAAAGAATGTCAAAAGATGTTAAAACATTTAGAGGGATATGAAAAACAAATCAAAAAAATACTATCAGTACTTGATAAGTATGAAAAGGTGTAAGTATATATAAACCAGCAAGAGATTAGATGTAGATTAAATATTTGTTAAGTGAAAGACTGAGTAAGGCTAAATTAAAATATCATTAGAATAAGAAATTAATCTTAAAATATAACCTAGCAAATAAGAAAATATATTTTAACGGTAACTATATTTGAATGGGGGTAATTTGAGCAATATATAATTTGGAAGTAAATACTTCCTATCAACTATTAAAGAAATTTAAAGGAAGGTGCTTACAAATAAAATTGAAGTTAATAATAACAATAAAGAAACCATTCTCAGTGGTGGGTGTACACTCAGGAAAATCTTTGAAAAATTGCCCAGAGTCTTGAAAAGAACACGGTTAAGGGTTAAGAGGTCTTTGTATGTCTGAGAACATTGATAAACCAGATTTCACCACAATTGAAAAAAAAAAAACCCTATCCCATCAAAGGTTGATTGAGGGTGTACAGGCTTAAATGTGGAGAATGCGGTGTCACATATGTAGATTGGCCTTACAGGAAGCTAAAGGCTAGATACAATAAATGTTTGCCCAGAAAATACCGTACATTTTACAGGGAGACAAATTCTGAAAGTTGCAGAAAGGGGAAAGTTTTCACTTATTCACACGCCATGAATATCGTAAATAGTAATCACCAAAAACCGATGAAATAAATCAAAAACATAGAAATAAAAATAGATGCAAAAACTTCCAGTAATGTTAAAAAGGAGGAAGATTTTCAATACCCGAGTCTAATGGAGGAAGCATCTCACTGCTCATCAATATGACCTGAGCTGAGTTCAGCTCTACTATGGAGAATACCACATATGTGTCCATTGATTTAATTAAATTGTAAATTTGATATCCATGTTGAATTGTTTTGAGTCTTTTGCTTAGGTGGGTAGGTACAAACTTTTAATGCTGATTTTTAATGTTGAGCTCATAGTTTTAAATTTGTTTACAAGTTTATGTATTGAGAGTTTAACTATTAATAATATTGCAATTTTGACTTTTGATTTTATTTTAACTTTTTTAATATTTTAATTTTTAACTGTTATTTATTGTGATTCTTATTATTTGTAATATTTCAACCTTTTAAGGTTTCTTTTTAGTTTAATATTGTATGACCTGGTTTAGTAATAAATGTTATTGTAATTTTATTAATCTTTCAAATTTATATTTTAAACAATTTAAGATAAATTTGCACAGAGCTGTGGTCCTCAGGTTGTGGCACCTGAGGATTGTGTTTCACAATCAAAATAATTCGTGTTTTAAAACTAGTTGCAGATAAAAAATTTGTTTATTTATCAAATATTATCTTTATTTCATATTTAATTATTCCATAATTTAACAACTGCAGTGATAAAGTTCCTTGTTACAATACAATTTATTTGTTTTTATATTCTAGATGTATTTCAATGAAGAAAGCTAATCTAATCATCATGAACTACTTTAATAAAATAGTTAAAAAATTTAAACTTTTTGAAGAAAAATTTAAGAGAGATGTTGGTGATATAAAAAAGACCAAAAATTGGAAAATTAAAGGAGCTGAGATTGGCCGTGTGATTCTTGAAGCAGAAGACATAGATTCCTTGGGACTAGAAAAAACAAATGATGTATTACACTTGAGCAAAGATGATCTTGAATTTCTTAACTCAAAATTCTTGAGTGATGACGAACAGGGGATAGAAGAAGGAGTACAGAAAAAGGTAATTTATATTGGTGTATTTATTTCATATTCATTGTGCGATTTTTTAAAGAAATTATTTGAGCTATGATGTTTAACAATTGATCCATAAGTTCTCTTGGCATATTTTATCAAAGAGGAAGAAAATAGTAGATTTTTCATATTCTTTCTTCATCTTCTTTTTCTTTCACTGTATGTCTTTCAGTGTTGAATTATGTCAAACCATTTCATCTTATCATCACTTATTTAAGGTTTCTCTTTTCTCTGATAATCCTAGATTTATCCTAAAGTATTCCACACAAAGTCAAAGCGCAATATACTTCTTAGAATATTATTAAATCTTTCCTGTTCCTGGTTTTCACTTGTTCCCTCTCAATTCATGTACAAACTACCAAACCACAAACTATCTTTTCTTCATTATCTTCCAAGCCTTTATCAATATATTTCACATTGAGATTGAAGTCAGATGAGATTGAGTTGGTCTTCTGGCTATGAAGGATTTTTGCTCTTGTACACTGTTTCCTTGTACTTGTTTGAAATTACTAGACCCCTTATAAATGTTTTAGTAGCTTTTTAAGCTTTTTCAGTTGGTAAAAGTCACATTACTAGAAGGAGTGCTAAATTGAATCATGCACAGTTCTATAAATGATTAAGATAGAATCACTAGTTTGATTACACGAGTCACACAACTTTTATTATTATTTCCACAGGCTGTAAGAAAGACAAAAGGAAAGGGGGCTGTTGGAAAGAAAGATAAAGCTATGAATAAACCAAAATCTACACCTAAACTTCAGAAGAATTCTTGAATTTTAACATTATACAGAGTGATTAAATTGACTAATGATGGCCAGCTCACCTTTTAAAAAATAAAATGTTTGATTATTTGCCATAAAAAGTTCTCCAAAATAATTTAATCACGTTACAAAACTAGTTGATCCATAGACCAGTCCCAAGGAATAAAGCAGATCTAGGGTGGCGCCATTGTTGGTAGGCTAGATCAAATAGGGCCAGAGCAAAGCTAAGACCTGAAATTATTTGTATTACAGTTTTATTGACTAGAAATTTGTTACATAAATTATCTAATTTATCATCGCCCCTCCCCAGCCCCCTAAAGAATCAATTCAATAAAAAATGAACGTTTCAAGGCCAAATTAGAACTACAAAAACCTTGAATATGATATTATTGACATTTAAACAACAAAAACATAACTAAAAACATAAGGTTTCAGTTTTGAATAAACTAACGAATCCTAGAAATGGATGGCTTTGTTCTCAGGTCATAGCCACAAATGATGTGAAGACTTTATCATAATAAACATTTAATTTAAAAAAAATAAAAGGCAAATGTTATAAGCTAACTAATGTTTTTTTTCTTGCTAAGATATTTATTAAATACAGGACTAGACGTCTCCTTTCAGGACTGACAACAATTTAAACATTGCATTGTATTTTGTTATTTTACAATCTTTTATTTCCTTCATAATTTTTATGGGTTAAGAAGCATCACAAGGCATTGCTGTTTGGCAAGTGATGATATGAACCAGCTCAAGGTGTGGAATTGGGAGCAAGGGGCAGAGGAATGAGGAATGCTTCAGGAGGAAGCCTTGAATCACTAAGTTGGTTCTTGGGCAACTGTTGATTGTTTGATAGTCATTCCCTTTTATATTTTAGTATCAGTAAATAAGTTGAAAATTATTTTCAAGTAATTTGTGATTATAAAATATTTTGAAAGTTTTATTAATATAATTTTTTAAGAAATTTGTTAAATAAGTTCTTCCAAGTATTTCTTCATAATTGCAAAATTCTTTCATTTGTAACTTAAAAAAAAAAAGCAATATCACAATAATAAATATTATTAAAACATATTAAACTCTACCTGGGACTTCAGTTCAGATTCCAGTGTGCGAGTTGATCCAAGCTCTGCTACTTCCCTCAATCCCTCTGTAGCAATACCACCATAGTCCCAAAACCTATAACGATGAAATTATATTTTTATAATTATGTATGATAATAAAATTTATTAAAATATTAGGCAATAATAAACAAAGGATATTTTAATTGATTCCTCACTATTGCTCAATGTAAAAGTTACCCATTTAGAAAAACAATGATGATATTATTTCACGAATTATGCAGTGAAATAGAAATAAACATTTTCTGATCATAAGGAGAAGTGTATACAATTTAATATCTGGATGTCCTAATCAACAGTAATTAATATCGTCTTTTAATATCTTAATCTTAATATCTTCTTATGGTGCCTTTACCTTGACATGGTAAGGGAGCTTGTGTATCTCAAAGAGCCCTCTAGCTCAGCCATAGTTCCTGGTTGGGTTACTCGATTACATACTTCGATACATATAGTTATATGTATATAATTGAATTTTCATCAATAAAATGAAAATACCTATACAGATATATACCTGTACTCGATGGTGTGAGATGCTCCAATTACGTCGCTGAATCTGGTACTTTCTCCTTCAGGGAAATCTTTAGGGTGAGTTTGTCTTGACCAGAGCCCTTCAAAGCTGATCTAAATTATGAATGTAGCACTGTAAATTCTTGGTTTGAATGTAATCACATTAATTTTATTTTTATTGAGTAAATACCGCTAAAAAATGTTATTTACATAAAAATAATATTCATAAATTATTATTACAAAAATAAAGAATATAACTTTTACATTAAAATCTTAATGATAGGGGAACAATACTGCACGATTACCAAAAGGGCCAGATCCCCTTTCAATCCCCTTAAAAATGACAAAATTATTATTCATTATAGATTCTCAGGCAAATCTATTCACATATCACATTTTGTATGTCCTGTAGCATTGCTACATTTTATACAAGGTCTGAATTCCATAAAATTTATATAATTAATACAAGTACAATGGCACACAATATACTTGACTTCTTTGAGTCATCCAAAAGTGATGTGGCTCATCTTTTTGATCAAAATCTTAAAACTAACTTATTAAAATTACTAACCATTATTAATTATTAACCATCAGTTTGGGAGGGATGGTGGGGTCATAGTGTTAAACACTGGATTTGTGAGGTATGAAAATTTGTATCAAATAAAACATGAAGACATTTAAATGGCCATGTTAGACCTACATTTCCAAGAGGCCGCTCGAAATTTAACTGTACTAGAACTGAATTCTATTTTTTTCCCAGAGAGATATCATTGTATAGGATTTTATGTTTTATTTATACATCTTTCTGAACAGCTAAAAAATATCCTGGCATGACCTCCAAACAAAATTTCTTCTTGCTTAAAATTGTCCGCTAATCTTTCTTGGACATTTTCCATCCTTTTTAGTTGATATTTATTTTATTTTAATATATATGCTATAAAAATTCAACATAAGTAGATTTAAAGTTAAATAAATATTAATATCAACATATTTAAACTCCAAGTGGTTCATTACTCTAACATATAATTTAGGAAACTAATTAAACATTGCTGTTAGATACAAAATTTCCTAGCTTAGATAGGCAACTGTAACCAATAGGAGACTTACAAATAAAAAAGAAAGTTACCCTTTAGAAAATTAGAAGATTCTGTCAACCCTAATATTAAGACACTGGATATAATTGTTAGTAAAAACTGTTTTGGTCAGATAACTGTTCAAAGGTGTTAAATTTAGTAGACAAGAACTGCTAATTATGAAATGTGTATTATAACAATAGTTTCTGCAAAACCTGTAACTTGTGTATATGAATTATTACAAAAACCTATTTTACTGAAATGTTTCGTTTATGAGACGCGTCCCTTCATCTTCATGTTTTATAATGATAGAATTTATTATTAAAGTAGGTAAATTGTCCCTTAAGATTTTTTAAAGAGATATGAATAATGAATATAAAAAAAATATAATAAAGTGTATATTACTTCGTATTTGGCCTCCTCACAGGCACAGCAATTCTGAACCCGTTGTTCTCCGGATATCTCTTGCAAGTCTTCACAGATGGTGTAAGTCAGAGGGCCATCCTCCTGGTACCACATCTCTGGCTGCTCGACCACAGTAGCTCTGCAAGTAGTATAATATTATGAGACATGCGATTCACGACAATAACTTTTACAACTAATACCCTATTAGAACTATATATATATAGTCTGGTAATGAATGGAAAATATTTCTAATATTTTGCCCTTTGAAATCTGTCCTGGTCTTGATAACATGAGTATCTTTTGACTGGGGAATGAGAACATCAGGTGATCTAAGCAAGAAAGAACTGTTTACCATGAAAAATATTTTTGTAGATACAAACAAACAGTTAAAGACAAAAATGTAATGAAAAGTGTTTGTTATAAAAATTGTAGTTTTACTAATCTTATTAGAACGTAATATAAATGTAATTATAACCAATCCCAGGGATCCGATACCATACAAGAAATCTTGGGGGTCAACCGCCGAGGGAGGTCTCGTTGACCTAGCCACTGCCTGGTGGGGGTCAGAAAGTGATAAATGAATAGACCTGTGGTCTTTGACCTTTGCTAGCGACCTAGTCGGCGGGCAGTTTAATTCGTATTTGTTTATTGATCTGACCCTATAGCAACTTAGAAGGTGTGCCTCGACAGTGTAATGTGTTCAAGAGAAGAGGTAGACGGTAGGTAGTTTTACGTGGTTTGGGATGACACTGGGTATCTGAGGGTAGGCGATTAGCGTCCGGATCCCAAAGGGGAGTGTGAACTGGAAAGAGGCAGACTGGACCGCTGGTGGAGGCACTACAAGGTACATTTAGCAGGGACCCAGAGATCTTCGTCTGCATGGAAGAGATCCCTTTCAAGGATGTGCTAGTTTTCCTAGCCAGAGAACCCACTAGGAAGGTGTGTGGTCTGACAGCGCCGGACTAAAAAATAGCAAGGGTAATAAAGAAAGGTGCAGAGGTAATTAAATAAGAAAGTCGTGGTTCGATTAGAGCAACAAGGGCCAATGCAGAGAGAAAGAACTGTGTTCACTTCAAGTGTCTAATTCCGATAGTCTGAAAAAGCTCAGAATTTCTGCCTTATATACGCAGGTCATTCATGCCTACTGTGAATGAGAGAGCTTTTTATTTCGGCCAATCCTATGACAGTTTATTTTGGCCAATCAGGTGGCTGCTACGCCCGTGCACCTAGTGAGCTTTTCCCATGTCGGTATCCTGAACTAGTCCCTTCTCTCTATACTGACGCCAAAGATTTATTGATAAAATATAGAAATGTAGGTGGGTGTTTTCTGGTCCGAGAAGAGGGTAACTTCTATTTATTAGTGGCGAAGAAGTTGGGACAACATCTACAAAACTTTTATGATAGTAGGTACGCCTGAATCCTATTGTCAGAGCTCAGACCGGTCGAATTAGAATTTGAAGTGTGTACTTTTTTCTTTCTTGTGTTATTCCTATTCTACGTACCTGTAAGTGCCTATCTGGTCACCCTAATCTTAATGCTAATTCTGTATACTTCTATCTCATCCTCGGCAACTCGGAGCGACGCTTAAGGCCTCGTAACCTCTTCCAAAGCAACTAACATTTTGTTTATAATTGAGCTCTGTGGGTGACAAGTGAAGTGGTTTTGGCAATAAGCCTGGCCCCCCCCAAAAAAAAGTAACAGGACGGTATACAATTAAATATGCTGCTTAAAATACTACTGGATTGATTGTATGAAATCATTTCAATAATGAAAAAAATAGTAATATGTACGTAAGGTTTCTTTTAGTTATCGTTTAAGCTAATTCATATTTCCAAAAGGCATTGAAGTATTTCATTTTCCCCCTAAAACTTTTTATTTACCTAAATAACAATCCTAAAAAACTCATGTTTGCAGATAAGTTTAAAACTTAAATTTAAAAGATTAAAATATAACGGTAAAAAAAGTTTGATAAGTTTTAAGATCAATCACTAGGAATAACACTTTCTCAAAAGTATGGAGGCAACAAAATCTTGTCCAACAGTTTCAATCTTTTTACCAGTACTACTTATTGTTTGCATAGCTCAGTTGTTTAGAGTGTGAAGCATCGAATAGAATAGAAAAGACCTGTTTGCCGCTCACCACACTTCTGCCGAGACAGCTGCCGTCTTGTCTGGGATTGGCATCACTGTCTACTGAGTACGTTAAAGACAACTTAGACAAATCATCGGTGATAAACACGCATTTTATTATTCATTCGATAAGCTATGCTCGTAGAGTGTAATTGATTAAAAACTATACTATATGAGCGATGACAAGATAAAGGTTAATTAAAATATTGTTGTTACTGGAAGCTATAGAAGGCCTAGAACAAATCTGACGACAGCCAGGCTCCTAATAACCCAGATCAGCAAAAATAAAAGGCACGTAATCATTGGAGACCTGAATGCCAATCACAGCTGGTGGAGTGGAACAACAGCCAATGCCCTTGGCAGACATATAATCAAGACGCCGTTCACAGTGATCCACCCAGGCGTACCGACATTTCGGCAATATGGTAACCCAGATTATATGCCACTTCCACACCAGAATTATTTCTCACCCAACAACCTCATCGGGTCACCGGCTGCTCGGCGCTCGATTTTGAATCTTCAGACCATAGACCTATTCTCTATGAGCTATAAGGCAACATTCCAGAGCCACCTGCTACGAGATATGACTACCGAGAGGCCAATTAGGCCCAATATAAGCATCTCATTAGTGCCGAATTGCCCCCAATTGCGCCCCTTAGACATACTTGGGATATTGACAGCGCCATCAATCAGTTGTAGGCCACCATTGTCCAAGCTGCTGATGTCTCCATACCAAAGTTCGTCCCGGTACCGGCTTCCCTGAGGAAGCCACCAGAACACATCATGCAACTGATATGGCAACGTAATAATATTAAAAACAGATGGTTCCGGACAATAACAAATAACATCTCTAATGAGCCAGTGGAAGAGCTCTATGTAGGGTGACCGTCTCCGCAGTTTATACAGTGACTACAAAGAATTTTGGTGGCTGGTTAAAACATCTGTAACCAAGAAAAACGCTCTAAGACTGGTAAACAACGGGCAGTTCATGTCTGTTGCAGAGCAGGCAGACATACTAGCTGACCACTTGAGAGGGGATAGAGAAAGTGATCCAATCACAGCGCCCGACCGGTGGACCCCTACCCTCACTACTATATATACCTCCTACCACCAGGTTGCAGCAATCATTCGTCGCACCAGAGGCAACAGAGCACTAGGGGATGATAACATCCAAAACATCCTTCTGAAGCAGCTACCACGGAAGGGACTCTCTCACATAGTGAACATCCTCAACTCTTCACTGAGACTACACTACTTTCCCCAGACGTGGAAGCACCAAGTCGTCGACCCACTATTGAAACCGGCAAAGAATGGATATGAGCCAGCTCACTACAGGCCCATCAGTCTGCTGACCCAATTATCAAAAATATACAAGAGGATTCTCTACGGCCATCTCACCAGACACTGTGACGCTCAAGACATTATACCACCTCTACAGACCGGCTTCAGTAAAGGACTCAGCTCGGACTGCAATCTAGTGAAACTTCAGTGGTACGTTGCAACGAACATGCGAAACAACAGAGTCACTGCGATGATCTCTCTTGACTGTACGAAAGCATTCGACTCTGTAGATCATCGTACACTCCTGCGACGCCTGAACGAGCACGAATTCCCTGCGCAACTCCTGAACATCATGACTTCCTATCTAGCAGGCAGAACCTTTTCTGTCCGAATAGGAGCCATATCAACCACCAGAAGAGATTTCGTCACCGGAGTTCCCCAAGGGTCGGTGCTGGGACCCCTATTCTTCAACATCTACACCGCGCACATAGTAGGAGCATCATACTCCAATTGTGAGGTAGCGGCATATGCAGACGACATAGTGGTCTACAGCACCAGCCTCAACCCAGCGAAAGCTCTAAAGGCTGCAGAGAGTCAGTTGATCAACGACAGGCTACGAGCTGTCCATATTCAGGTGAACCCGGCTAAAACTCAAGGGATCGTCTTCTCCTTCCAGCATGGAAAACGGAAGCGTCCAACCAGCTTTACCATAGACGGGACTAAATGCAAACTTTCCAACAGCATATGCTACCTCGGCATCAACCTAGGCAGACACATGACGTTCTACACACACCTGCAGATGAAGTTGAAAAGAGTACGTAGGACTTACTACTCTCTCCAGCATCTCATCACGAGCCCGGCTATATCCCTTCGGCTGAAACTGTTAATATATAAGAGCGTCCTGAGGCCAGCTCTACTGTTTTGGACACCACTCTTCCGATTCCTACACACTAGCACAATAACTCGACTCCGGAGCTTCCAGAACAAAATCCTGCGCACGGTGCTATGGCATACCCCTTTTCGTGATATGAAGGCTCCCGACCTCGACGAAAAGTTCGATGTCCCCACCAACACCGAAGCCATCCAAAGAAGACTGTCAGATCGTCACTAGGGAGGTGCCTGATCACCCTAGCCCTGGTGACAAGTGCGGATTGTTTGAGTTTATAACATGGACCATCGTTCCATGACGGCGTTTAATATCTGACTCCATTTATGATAGGTATGTGTCCCGAGTTCGAGTGGAAACCAAGCAAGCGTCACGAGTAAAGGCCACGGGAGAGTCGCGAGGAGACTGATGAGGAGACTGGCGAGGAGACTAAGAGACTGACTAACTAACATGGCCAGGGGCCCTGCCTTAAGTACCCTCTCTACTTCCTGCTGGGAGGCTGCGAGGGTTGTTAATGTTTATGACTGTTTATGACTGCCAGCTGGTGACCCTTTCAAGTTTATGACTGCCAGCTGGCAACCCTTTCTCGTTTATGACTTAGTTGGCTTCCGCCTTTTATTGCTTAACACATTTACAATGATTTACATTTGTTTATAATCCATTTAGTTCATGTTATTTTACTTTTGCTTACAATATATATGCAATAGAGTATAGGGTGATTTATCTTATGTAGTTAGCGGTCGCTACACAGCTCCCCCAAATTACCCTATACTCGGTAACGTTTGACAGTTTTTTTATATTGAATTGCATTGCATAATAAAAACGTACATAATACAAACATATTTCTATCAATCTTTCTTAAATGCTCACTATTTACACTTTTGTGTACATTAGAAATAATTTGTCGAACAATTATTACAAATAAACAATTAAATAGCTCTTTCACTAAAAAAAAAAAATTATCTTTCACATGAATGACAATAAAAGAATTAACGTCTTACACGATAACGGACCAAGTTAGCTAATTAAAATGTAACAACTACAAACAGTTAAAAGTATTTAGATATACATATTTACCTACACGTTCGATTAATATTATATTAATACATATATACATTATTATTGATGTGGTCTATTGATCGCTGCTAACATTTATGGAAAAAAACAAAAACATATGCTATAAAATGACTTACAGTAACAAGTGGTAACTTTAGGTCATAATATAATATATAAAAATATTATAGCGTATATTTCGAAACAACTTAAAAAAAAAATAATTAATTTATATTTTATCAGTCATGTTTATTTTATATTTACCGTCGCGCTACCGAACTTCTCGTGCAGAGGTATGGTGGTGGAGTGTCGATTTCTCTTGAGTTGTCTTTCGCATCTTTGATGTTGTATCATCTCCCGGGTGTCACGGGTCGTCTCTATGCAGTGAGTAGTTCCCCCGGGTGTCCTGTCGTAGTCCATTAGCACAGGCGTCCGGAGCAGGTCCAAGCTAGTGGATGAACTCGAGGCCCTTCGAAGAGATGATAGTCCTTTTAAGGTCGTTAACCAGCCATTTTTAGAATGCGACAGCTATGGTTGTTGCTTCTATGTCGCCGAGGTCCGACGGCTCTGGCCATCTAATGTTCGGTCGATCTTAGTGAGTTCGTATCGCATCTTCTTAGGCGGTGGCCACGGTCCCATGAAGTCCAAGTGGATGTATTGTCTCTTCCTGCGTTGGCGAATTGTTCTTGAGGAGTCATCGGATGTCTTGCTTCGTGAAGTGGTTGCGATTAGGCTTACTCGGATTTTTGAAAATACTGGTCGGCTATTTAATTGAACAGTAACTCACAGGGAAAATTATTCACTACACTTCACTGCACTCACCCTGCTTCTATACTTAAACCATTGCGTTGATTTTAATTTATTTTTGTGTGCTATTATAGGGTCTTCTTCGTGAAACTCTGGCAGTTTGCACGTCCGAGAAATGGCGTGTTTGGTTGCACAGCATGCTTCGTCGGACGGGGCGGGTGGGTCGGCCGTCATAAGAAAAGGTTCCTTCTATCTTTTCGATCACATCGGGGTCAACAGTTGTCGGGTCGTCACTAGGGAGGTGCTTGATTACCCTAGCCCTGGTGACAAGTGCGGATTGTTCGAGTTTATAACATGGACAATCGTTCCATGACGGCGTTACTATCTGACTACATTTGTGATAGGTATGTGCCCCGACAATGCACTATGTTCAAGAGACGAGGTAAAGAGGTTTCATAAAGAATTAGTCAAGTTTTCAGAGATCGAGTGGAAACTAAGCAAGTGTCACGAGTAAAGGCCACGGGAGAGTCGCGAGGAGACTGGCGAGGAGACTAAGAGACTGACTAACTAACAGGGCCAGAGGCCCTGCCTTAAGCACCCTCTCTACTTCCTGCTGGGAGGCTGCGAGGGTTGTTAATGTTTATGACTGTTTATGACTGCCAGCTGGTGACCCTTTCAAGTTTATGACTGTTTATGACTGCCAGCTGGCAACCCTTTCATGTTTATGACTGCCAGCTGGTGACCCTTTCTCGTTTATGACTTAGTTGGCTTCCGCCTTTTATTGCTTAACACATTTACAATGATTTACATTTGTTTATAAAGCATTTAGTTCAAGTTTAAAATTTATAATACATGTTTAAAATACATTTACTTTTGCTTACAATATATATGCAATAGAGTATAGGGTGATTTATCTTATGTAGTTAGCGGTCGCTACAAAGACACATCAAGTTCTTTGACTCGATGAAACATAGCCAAAACCCTCTATTCCGAGACATGACAACCCCACCGCTACCGGCAAGATGGCAACTCTGAAGATCTGGTAAAGCAGACCAAACGGTGGACATCACGGCGCTTGGCCCACCAACAGCAAGCCTCTAACGGGCACCAAACACTGCTATCCGACTAAGTAAGACTGCACTACATGCCTAGAGGGACTCTAGGCCCAGCCACCAGTGGACTCTCACCACTGTACCGCAACTATCAACCTCTACCGAGGCTTCCCACACTCCTTAATTCCCTCACACCACCTTCAAGGAGGTACTCCTAGTACAATGATCCGCTCAACCCAAATATCCCTTTATTTTCCCTCATCCTTAATCTTATAATTAGAGAGCTAAGAAAAAAAACAAAAAAAAACAAAAAGATAAAGGCTAAATACTTAATTGTATCCATATAAAGGTTCGGACTATTTTCCAGACACGAATCTTAATCGATAATATATAATCCAAAGGACTATTTGCTTTCTTATATGAAACAGTGAGCATATAAAATAAGAAGATGCTCCTACACAAAAACGGAACCTTAAAAAAAAAATTCAAAAGTTAGCTGGTTTAAAAAAAATAGATTTTGTTTAAATTAACAAAAAACCCGATTAGAGGAGGTAAAAAGTTTAATATTGATGGCTAAATTGGTTTCAAAAGAACAAAAGAAAATCTACAAGAACAAGCCATTGCAAATGAAAGTTTTAATATCGCATGTATGCTGAAAAGCCGAACACGGTGAGCAAACATAATACAAGAGACTGAGGCGTAGGTTCATCAGATTCACATAGCGGCTCAGGCTAGATATATTTGAGGGTGGTAAACATTGGCGATATTAAAAAATTGAGTATGCTCAGTCTTGACACATGAACGCGTCTCAGGGCTATTGTAATATATACATTGTAATGATATTTTAAATTGCTTATTTTTACTGTATGTATTTAAAATGACTAAGTAACTAATGTTGGGACTTAATTGGTAATCATTTTTTTTTTCATACTCCCTCTACATTTACTGATAATTATATATAATTATCGATCCTCAGGCGAATCTATTACAAATTATTTTTGTATTTCTTGTAGCATCGCTACATAATGTACAGGCTTTGTTATTTTATAAAAATTATATAATGAATTAACAAGTATAATGATACACATTATACGTGACTGGACTAAACTGACTAATAAAGGTGATGGGGCTCACCTTTTTGATCAAACTTAAAACTAACTTACATACTAAGGTAATTGTCGGGTCGTCGCGAGGGGGGGTTTCTAGTTACTCTAAGGACGAGGAGGGGTTTCTAGCCCTGGTAATTGACTTGCAGCTGCGCTTTTTATTGTTTACAACATTTACACTTATTTATCTTATTTACATTTGTTTAATTAAATTAATTTACAATATATATATATATATATATTGTATATATATATATATATATATATATATATATATATATATATATATATATAAGTAATACAGTGTGAGAGATATCAAATTTCGAAGGTACATTGCATACAGAGTGTTCCTTTTTTACAAAAACCGTATAAAATCAGATACATCAAACTAAATTCAATTTGGTATAATTTCGCTGTAATTCCTCGCGGTCAGCTCACATTCCGTTGTTAACAAATTTTTAACTACTGTATTACTACTATCGTTATTCGATAAGGAAGCTCTTCGGGATTCTTTTGAGGAAGACCCAAAAAACCGTAATCGGGAATTGGCAAGAGAGGTTGGTGTCAGGAGTTATCAGATGTGAGGATTCCTAAGGTGGGGAGGAGACGCCCGCCGCGGGCTAGGGTCGCTATAAGATCTTAAAACGTGTGCCCCGACAGTAAACAATGTTCAGGAGAAGAGGAGCAGGGTAGGTTTATAGGTAGTTTATGTGGTCTTGGAATGACCACGAATTTATACTCGGTATCTAAGGGTAGGCGAAACCGGAGAGAAGCAGACTGGATTGCCGTGGGAGACTCTACTAGGTAAAGTTTGTAGGGCCAAGGCAACCCTCGTCCGTGAGGGAGAGGTCTCTTTTATTTGTCAATGAATTCAAATGAACATTGTTTCATTAAAATAATTTTTACTTGAGACGGTAAGTGGAGATATTGGAGAAACCCTAATACCAAAAAACAATGGTTTGACTGCAATCAACCTGCTGTGCCAGTCGCAAAGTAAGGACAATTCGAAAAAAAAGACAGGGCTTTCTGTATTTTGGAATTACGAAGGCATAATTCATTATGAATTCATTGCGGAAGGTCCCAACCATTGATTCAGAACTTTACAGTGATCACTTACAAAGAATGTATGATGTTGTGACCCAGCAATACCCAAGATTAGTAAACAGAAATAGTTTTTTTTTTTTTCAACAAGATATAGCCCGATTCCACACTTCTCGTTACACGAAACGAAAAATTTCATAACTGGTTGGGATTCAGCTTCTCCCTCTCCCTGCTTATAGTCCGGACTTAGCACCTTCTGGCTACCAAACGTTCTGGTCAATGGCTCGCTCTCTTCAAGGTAAAACCTTCAATTTCTGGACGAGGTTCAACACGGAGCTGTAGAATTCTTTCGTTCAAAGCCCAATGAGTGGAATTGTGAAGGAATCCGACAGCTAGCTTAGAGATGGCAACAATCGACAGAACACAGTGGTATATACTTTGAATATTAAAAATTTTTTTTTTTTAAATTATCAAAAAAAAAAACGGTCATTCCATTAATTATTATATTTTTAGCATTGATAAATATTTATACATTGGTAACAACAGTACCTCCAAAGCACTGACTATGATACCCAAGACTAAGTTATACTGTCTAGTTTCCATGAATGGCTGTAAGATGCGGTAGAAGCTACTTGGCAGTTCTTTTTTGGCTTTGAACTGGAGACATTTGTCCCACTCTAGCTACTTGAACCAAAAGAGACTCGATTCGGACACCTGTTTTACATCCGGAAATAAGGTTTCATCTCAAAAATGGTTGCTATTACGTCAGTTAATCGGTGACATTGGTGAATAGTCGAATGATGTTGTCAGTAGTCAAATTGGTGGTAAGGTAATAAATAGGTCGTGGTTAGCAATGAAGTTTGTCTTCTTTAAGTAAATTTTTTCAAATGGTTTCGTTAAAACATGCAGTGTGCTAATCGGCCTGTAGGAATAGGAATCGTGTTTCGGTTTGTCAGGTTTCAAGATCATTCGAATGAGGCAGGTATATTCAGGCGGCATTATTAACAACTGTAAAAAAATATGTACTTTCATTTTTTTTCAAACACCTGAATATTTAAGAAATATGAAACTATTTAAACAGTATTTCTATGCCTAGGGTTTGCTTGTTTATTTTTTCAAGCCTGATGAAAATATAAATTATATTTTTTGACATTTTATTTAACTAAATTTCACAATTGGATTGATATCCCGAAAAACGTTCTCCCATTTAATAGTAACATTACCGTTGTGTAAACAAAAAGCGTATTCTACTTTTAATTATTATTTCCTTTAATTTTAATTTTAAAAATATTGTAAAGCGTAGAAAATAATTTTTTTAGACTGTATAATAAATAGAACGTTACAATGATACAAAAAACAAAATATTTACATAAATAAAATATATATATAGGTTGTCATATCGATTCTACGACCTCCTTTCTTTGACAGTAATTCTGATCTGATGACATATAACTTTTACTAAAGCTAGTTAAATTTTTATGAAGTTATTAAGTAATTCTACAATTCAACCAATGTCCAGAAAAATGTACACTAATAACACAAAATGATGCTTACTTGAAACTGATACAACCGGACCCGGAGACAGGGGCATTCCACAAGGCTTGGATCTCGGTCTTCGGCGAGAAAGAGGATGCGGTGATGGTCGACGAGCAAGTATCCGAGTACTTAGTGAAGGCATCGCTGAACAGATGGAGGTTGCCTAGGTTACCGTGAGCAGCCTCTACCCACAGACTGAACCAGATGAACTTGGAGCTGCTGTTTAGTTTAACTGAAACAGAAACGTTTTATTTTAAATGGGCGCCGAGAAGTTTTAGTCATGGCCTGGATAATCTTCCGCAGAGAAGCACAGATAAACAGCTAATGCCCCGAGATCGAACTTAACCGGTTTGATCAAATCTCAAGACTTCCAAATCGCTTCCGTCATTACACTGTGCCCCTTGCAAACCCTGAACCACCCCTTCGTGGCCAATATCACTTACTACGAGGGTATCTGCATACTCCAATTAAAACCATCCTAGTTTCTTCAAGGGACAAATTAGAAAATCAATTACTTGAACAATAATAAAAATAAATAATATACATGAATAACCAAATCTTCATTCAAAATAAGATAATGGTAACTTTTGGTTACGGCAAAAACCATTGCCACAGTCGGATGGCTGTTGAGAAAGCTAGCAGAGCTAGTCACAATAATCCATAGTGATTATTTAATGGATCAAGGCTATGTTATCTATTATATAGTAGCATTTGGTTTAGTATAGATTGATTTCTTTACCATAAGTTTAGTTATTTATAATAATCGTTATACATATAATGTATGACTGTAAATATTCTTAGCTAATTCATTGGGTTATACTTAAAATGGACATTGTTTTGAGTATAATGCATGTACTAAGTGGTGACATACTTGTGTGGTTTTAGATCGAGCACCGGGGCTTTGATACCGTCATCCCTTGTACACTGAAGGACAGTCATGTCAGTGCGACTGGCTCACCTTGATACATTTATAACTAATCGTGTAATGGAATTAAATTTTACTTTATTAGTGGTGGCTTGGATTGATAGAATAAATAATAGCATTTACACATTGACTAGACCAAGGTAGCAATCTATTAGTGACGCAAATCTAAAAAATAATGCATATAATAAAATATGTAGTGATGTATGTTATTTTAAAACATCAAAGTCTAGAGGAGAAAGATACACTTAAGAGTAAATTTAAAATACCATTTTATGACACCCCAGAATAAGTAGTCATTTACTATTATATTGCATTAGCGTGCCGATATAATTAAAATCCTGGTTACGGGGAGTAAGTGGGTAAGTCATTTGTTTTCAGGGCAACGGTTTTTGGGTTTCGCTGGTATTTTTCAAAATCATGTTTTCACCTGTGTAAAACAAAAACTTTTAAGAGTTTTATAATATTCCATTTGATTACCCCCGAAGACATGAAAAATATTTTTCAACTCTATGAAACATAGTTGAATGTTATAAATTAATAAATTGCTTGGTAATAAACAAGTTTCTGTCATAGCTACAACACATGCATCTGGTGTTACATCGGTGCATAAATATAAATATACTCACCATGTGCAAGAGTAATTCCAGCAGGAAACTAGAAAAAAAATTATTTTTCGAAGATTAGTACTTTTTTTTTTGTAGGAATTTCTAAATGTTAAGTAATATGCTTCAAACCTCTCTAGTTGATCTTTTTGTTGATTGATCATCCTCTCCTCTGAGTCAACGTTTCGACTACTCAGTCATTATCAAGCCAGCAACAATAACATAGTTTAAGTTCGCTAGTCCTTTATTTTATTTAGTAGTTTAATAATTGTTGTTCTATTGGTATAAAGATTTAATACTACTTCCAGTTAATACAACTGTTATAAATGTACTGATGTACAATTACATATTATATGCGTTTACTATGTTGTATGTCAGCAGAATAAGAACAACCAAGGTGGGCTTAGCATATTAACGTCATGTGAGTTGCCAACATGTGGAATAATCATTAAATAATAATACTTAAACCTGTCACTACATCTCAAACTAATGCTATATGACTGTGTCCTCTGGTCTTTATACTAACCTTACTGATAGTACAACTAAAAGTTTCCTACACCTTCCGAAGCTATGATGAGAAACCTGATCAGATATAGCTCTCTCAAGAGGCTAATGAACGCCGGCATGCATCCGATGCTTGACGGTGGGTAAATTCATCCACCAAGTTTTTCGACCCGTTGCAGCCCCTTACAAACCCGGTGTTTAACAATATGACACATCGATGGCGAGATGCTGTCCCGGAAATTTAGGTTAAGTTAGTTTTAGTACGCATAATCATCTTTAAGACGAGCCCCATGACGTTCTAAATGATTAAAAACCGAATATTTACCGAGTGTTAGGTTAAATGTAGCTATGCTACAGTAAATACAATGAGCACGTATGGCCATGCTAAACATGACCATGACACATGCACGTATCCATACCATGTTAAACGGGTAAATTAATGAAGAGATTTGAAAAAAAGAGTGTATATTAAGTATTGGGTAAAATATGCTCACAGGTCAAGTATTCGTATCGAATCGCTAGGCTAGAAAATATTTCTAACTTTGTGGTGCACAAGAGACTTTCTGGTAAAGATTGGTCACCTGCTCAAGGATTGTTTTTACGAATGACGAGTATTCCACAATGTTACTGAATCTTTACAGAGAAAACAAAAAAAACACGAACTTTAATTATAACTAATAGTTGTGGGTACAAATTTTCCCTGTTTTATTAATTTTAATTATTAGCCAAAAAAAAAACATGGAGACAGCGCCGAGGCTTGAGCCTGTGACCGCTCGATCTAACAACTTAAATATAACTTTAGAGAACTGGCCTAACCAATATGAATTCATTTAGAAATTTTTATGTACGTGAGCTTTTATTGCTACAACAGTAGTAAAAATTTATCTGCTTAAAATACCTGGAATAGTCGAAACGATTAAGACCAAATTTCATTTAGATGTCATTTGAAATTCATATTTAGCCCTTAACAATAGTTTGATGGATATAATGCTTTATTTTAAGCAGAAGAAATTTTTTTAAATATGTTGGACATGTCAATGCATAAAATATATTCGATCAACGTTAGTCAATTTATTAAGTCAATTTATGCATTCAAAATTATGGGAAGAATTTTTTAATGGGTGTAGTTTTACAAGAGAGCATCATTATAGATTTAGTATGTATTAAAATAATTATAGTTTATAGAGATTTTATCTGTAGAAGGTTTCCAATAATAATGACACCATTATTCAAATTAATTCAGTTCTATTTCTCATTACGTTCAGAGGATAAAGCTTAAAATGGAGCTTTTCGAATACATAATAACTAAATCGCGCTAATCTTGAAAGTAAGGGCTTATCACAGGAAAATTAATTTGAATTTAGCATGGAAAAAGGTTTTTCCTCAATTTCCTCTTCAGTAAAAGCTCATTACCGCTTACGCTTGCTTCCATTTCCTCTTCACCTTTTTGCCGATTCAAAGATGAGAAAAACACCTTATTTTCCTTTCAGTTGCATTGATTAAAAAAAAAAAGAAAAAATTGGAATTCTTCTTTTATGGAATACAATCTTTTATTAATGTCTATGCTTTTTGTGAAATCGTTTATTTTTACTGGACAATTCCACGAACGTGGATTTATAAAAGATCATACTAAAAATAAATAAATACCTTATGTAATGTCATACAGCGTCAGTAGTTGCAGTAATAGATAGTTTGACTTCAACCCACTGTACAATACTTACTTTTGCTGCTCACCACGGATTTATATAATAATAGATTGAATATTATTTGTTAGGGGAAGTTTTTTTTGGAATCCCCCGAAAATAAGGCATTTTCAGTAATTCATTTGTTTGATGTCTCATCATACAGATTAATTATACAGAATGAGAAAAAATATTATGCTCCGTTTAGTTAAATGTAATTTTGATCGCCAAGAATACAAAATAAAACGCAAGAGCATTTAGATAAACGCACTATGCTCTACAATTTAACAATGCTTTTAAGTAGAAAATAAAATACATCACGCAACAATTTGTGTATGATCTAGGATCAACTGATGGTTGTTGCCGTAGTTGCTAACTAGTGCTTTGGTACTAGTGTGGTTGGCATTGGTAATGCTAACACTCAACCTTAGCTTCGATTTTAAACTGGGGACCTCGCAGTTGAAAAAGAAGTAATGCAAACAACATAAAAAAAAAAAAAAAAATATCGTCGATAGATAATCGGATTCTAAGATTTAAATGCCTGTCTTGAAAGTTGATGGCTAAAGAAATACGATGTTATTATTTAGATTGGCCATCAGATCCCAACCGAAATCCAGATCTCCTTGACTTTTTCTTCTACAATAGTTTAGGAACACTAAACTATTCACTCAAGCGCCTCGATGACCTCTCCTCTGATCATAGTCCTTTATTATTAACCATTTCCCTAAGACCAATTCACAAACTGCCTCCCCCTTCATTTATTAGGGGCCCAGTTGACTGGGACCACTTCCGTCAGCTTCTTACAGAGTCCGTAAACCTCAAATTATCCCTGAAAACATCCCAAGACCTAGACGATGCAGTGCATTCTTTCACTACTCTGGTCCAGAGGTCGGCTTGGGAGGCATCGTCACCCCATCGTCACCCAAGAATCCACAATCATAATCGTTTACCTCAACATCTCAAAGATCTAATCAAATCCAAACGCCGCTCTAGAACAGTGTGGCAAAGATCCCGGCATCCTGCTGATCGCCGCTCGTACAATCAGTACTGCCGATTGGTAAAGCGGCGATTGGCATCCTTCCGTTCTGATTCTTTCAATTCCTACCTCTCCTCTCTGTCTACCAGGGATAACTCCTTGTGGAATGTAACCAAAAAAATCCTAAAGTATCAACCTGTTTCACATCCACTCCGTCGTGATGATGGGTCCTGGGCGGCCTCGGATGGAGATATGTCGGAGGAATTTGCTCTGCATCTTACCCATACTTTCACACCTCACCTTTCTCATCAAAGCCATACTCACAGCAAAACTGTGGAAGATTTCCTCACTTCACCTATTCCTCTCTCTCTTCCACCAAAAGCCGTTAATCCCTCTGAGGTCAAATACCTTCTGAAAAACTTACCTTACAGAAAATCCCCTGGATATGATCTCCTAACTCCTCAAATTCTCAAACAACTTCCTCCTAAAGCCATAACCTTCCTAACCTACATATATAATTGCATTATCCGAACGACACACTTTCCTCTCCTCTGGAAACATTCCATTATTGTCCTATTCGCCAAACCCGGTAAACCACCCAATGACGCCTCATCTTACCGTCCAATTAGCCTACTCCCTATCCTCTCAAAAATATTTGAGAAACTCCTACTAAAACGTCTACTTCCAATTGTTGAATCCAAAAACCTTTTTCCCACACACCAGTTTGGTTTCCGCCAACGACATTCCACTGCTCAACAAGGCCTTCGCGTTGTTAATCACATCTCCTCAGCCCTTGAAACCAAAAAGTATTGCTCTGCTGCCTTTCTCGATATAGCTCAAGCTTTTGACAGGGTTTGGCACGCAGGTTTGCTCTACAAGCTCAAAAGACATTTACCACAGACCCTTTTCCTAATCCTACAGTCCTACCTTTCAAACCGCTTCTTCCAAGTCCGCTGTGGCTTAGAATACTCTAACTACTATCCCATAAATGCAGGAGTTCCACAGGGCAGTGTCCTAGGCCCCATCCTCTATAACCTATACACCGCTGATGTCCCTTCTACTTCCAACACCTTCTTGGCTACATTTGCAGATGACACTGCAGTCTTGTCATCCCACCCAGACCCCGACATAGCATCCCATAACCTTCAAAAACACCTTGACGAGATCGAGTATTGGTGCAATCAATGGCGGATCAAAGTTAATGAAGCAAAATGCTCCCACATTACCTTCACCCTTTGTCGCAAGACTTGTCCATTAGTTTATTTTAATTCTATTCCTCTCCCAGTAACCGAGACAGTACGGTACTTAGGCTTCCATCTCGACAAACGACTGACCTGGAACCCACATACGAGACTAAAAAGACAAGAACTAAACAGACGCTTTGGACAACTGTACAGACTACTTCAAAGGACATCCCATCTCTCAATAGAAAATAAACTACTAATCTACAAAGTTATACTTAAACCAATCTGGACATACGGAATAGAGCTATGGGGGACAGCAAAAAAGTCGAACATCAAGCGTATCCAATCCTTTCAATCCAAAGTCCTGAGAACAATAGTAAATGCCCCTTATTATGTCAGCAACAAAACCCTTCATAACGACCTTAATATACCCTACATTCTAGAACTCATCCCTTCCAAGTTTATGAAATTCCACAGTAGCCTTTCCAACCACCCTAATCCTGTAGCACAGTCTTTGCACTGCGCCACTCATCCCTATAATCCTCCTCGGAGACTGAAACGGCAGTGGCCTCGTGACCTGCTATAATCGCGTGACAGTGGGAGTCCTGGCAATGGCCAATTTCTCCAATCATGTCCTAGGATGAATGAGCGAGTGAATGATGACTGTAAATATGGTATGAATGAGATCATTTATCTGTATTATTATTGCCTTATAAAAGGCAGATTGTAATTATTTCACAATAAAGTTCTGATTTGTTGTTGTTGTTATTATTTAGAAATTTCTGTGGTCCCCTGTGCAGTAGAGTAAAGAACCAGGAGCTGGAGTATTTTTCCATTTACTATTTCTACCACTTTGTTCCCAAGACACATTCCTAAATATATGTACACTTCAATATAAAAAAGATTCCCATATATTTATAGGATGGTTTCAAATATAAATAATGAAACACAATACCATCCCTTTTTTAACAAAAATAGCCAAAGTCCATTAATGGTGGCCACTGGATAAGTAAATTGTAACGAATATCCCCGGGAATGTTATTAAACATAAAATTATACTGCAATGGCGGGAAATATATTGCTGAAAGCGGGAGCTAAGCTCACTTGAGGAGTGGGGAGATGATAAGAGGTGCATGGAGAGTGAGTGGGTTGGTGGATAAGTTTTTGAACTGGCATAAATAACATATTGGACACTTTGGGACACCGGCTGGAAGGAGCTAACGAGAAGGTTCAGACCAGGAGCGGTACCTGTTGCAAAGAATATGCATAAGTCTTAAGGAAACATCTTCTTGATAAATATTTTTATTTATAGTACCCCATCACATGTTACACAACAATTAACCATTTCTATAGGACGCTTCCCCCATTTTGTGTGCATTAGGCGCAGCCATGGAAATACAAAAAGAGATAGGTAGGAACGGCAGACTATAGAAATATAAATGTACATACCTAACACACATCCATACATTTATATTTAATAACAAACAAGTACAAGTACAAAACCTTTATTGTGATAAAATTACAATCTGCCTTATTAGGCAATAAGTAATTTTGTTCAATATTCTCATTCATACCATATTGACAGCTCTTTATTCGCTCGCTCATTCATACAGTATTTAAAAATAGCCCAGAGACCTCCTAAATCCACATGGTTGCCACAACCCTCGCATATAAAAGCAGAAGCGGAGTCTTGGGAAGTCCCCTACGCTCCTTCATCAGCCACATCACGGGATACGAGCCAGTGGAGGCTAACCAAGACGCTCAGAACATGATTGGAGAAACTGGCCATTGCCAGGACTATCAGCAAACAAGTAAAACTTTACTGGCTGCTTACTAAGAAACGTAACGTTTTAATTTCTAGAATTTCTTTTTCGTTTAATTCTTCTGAATTCACTATTAATTTGTTGTGAATATATGCTTTTAATTTGATGTGATTATTTTTTTATCCTTTAATTTATCCATAAACTAATTGTTTAGTTCTGTTCTCTTGAACTGTTAAGGTTTCCCATTTCAAGAGTACGTTTTCCTTGGCCAATTTTTCCTCTTCTTTTTTCTTGTACTTCGAGTGAGTGATTCCTTTCTGTGCGAACCATCACTCGATACTGCATCTCCTTTTCTTTTGCGTCCTTATGTTTTTCGTTAAGTTCCTCTACAGCAATCAAGAAGCATTGTCTTTCGCAAGTTTGCCCTGATTCCCTTGCTGAATTGTATTTAACTACACCCAATGTTTTGCCCTCTTTTTAATCTAACATTTTTTTATCTTTCTCCATTCTTATTTTTGCGATTCCTGCTTTCTGATTTGGTATAGTTTGAATGGCATTATTTTATTCTTCTTCCAGTTTTTGTGCTTTAATATTTTCTTCTAATCCTCGGTTTTCCATTATACCTATTATTTTTTTTTTTATCATTTCCCCTTATCGATTTATTACATTTCTTTCTTTCTTAATAACTTGCAGCATCTGTCTATAAATACGTTCCATGTCTTCCTTTTCTTCTTTAGCTTCATCAGACATTGTCACCTTCTCTAACGAACTCGAAGTTATGACATCACAAAGATCAGCAGATAAACAATATTAGATAAATTATTAATCAAACCGGACTGGAGGTTTAATTTGTCTCTTTGTTGTTATTTTTTCTTTGGATATTTCTTCTTCGTCTTTACTGCTGATTTCATTAGTTAATGCTTCATCTTTTTGATCTTCTTGTCATTATCTTTTAAACCAAAAATTGTAACATCTTCAATAATATCAACATTCAACAATCACTCGATTGTGTATCTATACCCAGCTTACCTACCAACTAACCAAGTAGTACACCTAATTCAGTTTTCTCCCAATTCGATCATCTCTTTTCTTCAGGGATTCTGACATAAACTCTACTTCCATACCTTCGTAAAATGTTATCTGTTGGTTTGTTTTTGAACAGTATCTCATAAGGTAATATTTTATACTATATAATAATTTCACCAGTTACGTTTAGCACTATATTCACATACTCTACAAAACATGATGATCTTTCGACCGGATACAAAAGAGTTTTATAAACATAATATAGTCATCAATAAGAGAAAAAAAATATTTTGTGTGGGGCCCATTCAAATTGGCGTAAATTACTTGTAATATGTCCTCCCCACTTCTTCTGTTGTTAAAAGGCAGATTATTCATTTTATTCTCAATGACAATAGCACACTTCATATATTCGAATTCTATTTCTTTAGGTATTCCTTCAAGAATTTCATCTTCACACATTCTGTCTAATTGCTTTAGGTTATTATGCCCATGAGTACGATGCAATTTTTCTTTTTATGTTAATGGCTCTTGAAAGTTAACAACATTTGCACATACTCTTTGCTTTAGGGATTGTTGTAATGACTTTATACAATCTATCTTCTTTATTAGCTGCAACTACTAGTCTTTTATTAGAGTCGTATATTTTTGTTAAGTGTCCTTTTGAACAAGATAGACAAATATTCATTTAATCTGTAATTATTGAATAACTTAACAAATTTGCTTTAATTTCCTTCATATAAAAATTATTTTTTACTGTCACTTTTGAACTACTGCCATAAACAGTTAATAGCGCTATGATATTGCCTACTTATGTAGCTTTCAAAGTTCTCCCGTCACCAATTTGAATTGGCTTCTTTACATTATATGTATTTATCACTGTTAACTATATGACTATAGAGTTCAAATTATGCATTAAAAGGTTGGCTTAGATATTTTATATTAAGCCATAGCATAACCGATAACTTAATAGTTAACTAATTTTCATATTACTATTGCAAATAAAATATTGTTGGATTCATGTAAATTTAATGATCCTATAAGTAAGTATTGTTGTGGTCAATTACAAAAATATTGAACCCATTTCTTGGTTTCGTCAAAATAAACGTTTATGTGTATCTTTAGATCATTTTTTATAAATAAAAAGATGAGCTAATTATCCTTTCACACCGTGCATTTAACTGTTATTAATCGCTATATCATAGCTAATCGACAGGGGCAATTTCACAATCAGGGATAACATATGTATGTATATGTATATGTAACTCTATAATGTATGCAGTAGTGATAACTACCCCCGATTGGTATATATATATATATATATCCTCACAATTAAGATTTTGAAATATTATCAGATAATGCGCTAAATCTTATAGGTTTATAAGTGATGTATTTAATAGATCCGAAAGGCGAATGAAATTTTTTTAAACGGTTTTGCCATAGAGATTATTAGAAATAAAATTAAAAATGAAAGAGTGACGGAAGACACCCTAATGCCATTACGTCACAGTTGTTTAATGACACTAAATAGATCATAAAGTTAATAATAAGCGGCTAGAAGACGTGTCAGACTGCTAAGGTGATTGGGAAAGTTTCCTGTGAAGCAGTGACTGCGCTGAGAAGATAAAGAATCTAGCTAGGCCATTGCCATTGGGAGCGTTTATCCTCACAACACATTTACCCTTTCCTCTCCTATGACATTGCATTAATGGCAAAAAAACACAAGTTATTAAATGGAGCAAAGTGGCCCATGACTGAAAATGTCATTTACAATACTGGGTTGTTTTATAAGCCCTCGTGCACGATAACATGGTTGAATGTTATACCTTTGTTCAGAGTAACCGTCGTACAGGCATACAGGTGATTTTTCACTTTGGTTGTATACATAAAATTATGTACTTAAGGTATAGGCACATGACTTATAACTGCGCATTAGTCCACGATAGTCTAACTATAATACTGGGGTGTATAACAGGTAAAAAGGGTACAGGGAACCAAGAGAAGATGCACATAAAACTAATTTATAACTTTTATTATTAATTTTTCTTTATTAATTTTTTAGATTAATTATTCTTTGGTTTTCATTTTGTCTGTTAAAGTTTCTATTATTTCAATGTTTTATATTTCTATAAGTTTATAATAAAATGGAAAATTTCTTAAATTAATACTTCTACCTTGCACAAGAGCAGCCAGTATTTTATAAATAAATGGGAATCTATTTTTTTAATATGATAATCCTTTTTTCAGTGATGGTGTATCATTAAGAGGTATTTCTGATCAAGTTTCTATTCTAACTCTAAGTTCAATTGAGATATATTTGTCAGGCTCAATTGGTAAACACAGACTCTTGGTAAACACGACCATTCAACAAGTCATTTATAAAACTGAATAGAGACTTTTTTTTGAAGAAATAAATAAAAGAAACGTTGATAACATTTCCACTGTCTTACAACCTTACTTAAGTTGATTAAAAAAATGATGAAATTAAGCTGTCGTCGCCTTTTTTAAATTTATGTGTGCTTCTGAAGATGAAACAAATTAGAAGCAATGCCAATAAAAACCATTTTTTAAGTAAATACAGGTTCTGTGATAAGTATAATGCCTGTTACGAATGAATTGTTAGAGCAGTTTCAAAATGAACCCTTCTTTGCACATTACGAAAATATAACGGGGCCCCCTCAATAATTTTTGTAAGGTACTGAACAAATACGTGCCCCATTCGGGGGGGGGGCGCGATCTGACTATGTAAATTTTAGAGGGAATGGGGTAAACCGAGTGGGTGTGTCAGCAACAAGCAGGTTGCGACTCATATGTTTTGTGCAAAATATTGAATCATATCAGTGCTAAGTATGGTGCAAATTGCTTTTACTGGATTATAGGCCATTGGAGCAGTCATATAAATTCGTATATCATGTTGATCATTTGTTTAAAATGAATTACGAATATAGCTTTATAATCAGGTTAATTTCATTCGCCAATGCCGTTGCGTGATTTAAGTCCTTGCATCACCGATCCTACTATTGCCAATCCTTATCAATTGATTTTTTTCTTCAAAAGCTTAAAATTTCCACTTTAGAAGTTCAAGAATAGTAGTTTAAATGCGATGTGTTTTTGTAAAGTGAGAAGAAAATAATATACTACTGAATCCAGTGAGCTTCCTGTAACTTTATAGCAAAAGGTAACGCCCTTAAAGTAAGGTGAATAGGTGTGTTGATACTTGATGTTTTCAGACACCTGGGTTCCCTGCAATACATTTCTAAATTAAAGACCACCAAGGAATGTGGCAAGTCAGGTAGCTGTCTTCTATAGATAAATTGTTGTTATTTTATTTTTGTTTACTAAATCATTTTGTATATTATGACACTTAATTAGCTTTCAATATTCATGGCTGGTTCCGATTGTCATTAGATAGCTCATAATTTCCTCTTGGTTACCCAAAATGATACACATATGTATATTGTATATGTATACTCGTATATATATGTTATGGCTAGTGGCAAGAAGATGTTAAGCCTAATACCACAGGGCCTAGTGTAAACAAAGCCTGTGTATAGATAGAGGATGAGAAGATAATAAAGTCAGTTAACAATCGAACCTGAGTGCCATCGTTACCATCCTTATTCTCTCTTTTTTTTTGATCGTCTACAGCTGGGAGACGATAACTGATCCCGAAACCCGGGAGCTAACGAGTGTTAAGATAAAACAACACGTGAGGCAACTCTTTTTTTTTTTTTGCTTTTGCTTTATTTGCTGCTTCTTATTCTCTTTCCGTTTTTTTTTTATCCTTTTAATCCGGAAAAATGGTAAAGTTACTGCCGGCAGCTTTGAAGTGCTGCCTCTGTTACCGAGCGAAACGTTGCCCGAAGTTCATGCGAACACCCTCGCCTGGATGAAGGTGCGAGCAGCGACGTCACAGGATCTGAGAAGGACGATATTCGACTTGGAGAAATTCTCTGGAGAACTAGGTGAGTTAAATCACTTTATTAAAGGCGGTGATAGAATTATGGAGAGAGTAGAGGCGAAGACAAACGAAGGCCTACTAGACCCAGGGGATACTAAATCAATAAAAGCAGATATGGCGTGTCGAATAAAAAGGAACGTATTGAACCTGATACAGGTGGATGAGGACAACCCATGGCCCATGGTGAAGGAACGATTGAAGAAGGCTTACGGAGGAGGCCGATGGACACCGGAAGAGGATATCTTTCAAATGTTTCGGGAAACGCGATATCCGGGTCAAACGAAAGGCTAATACACCGGGGAACTGTTGGCACGGTTTATCAATATTACCCAAAAGATGTGAGAAACAATAAACCTGGCGGAAGTAGAAGCCAGGTGGGAAGAAATATGCAAGCAGCGGCCTGAGGAGTGGGTGGGCAGAGGGGTGACCGCACGTTAGCAAATTCTAGTGTGAGTGGAGATTACGGCGGTATACCCATTATCCGAGCGGCGAGAGGGGTGAGATGTCTGGTTGACACAGGGAGCTCCTGTACTATCCTCAGCTGAACGGTGGCGAGGAAATTATGCCCCGAGGGGAGGGAGCTGCAGACCCAACCATGCGAGTGTAAACTAGTCACCCTGGGAAGATCATGCGAAGTTGAAGGCGAAATAGCGATGGGGTTGGCTAGATGGACGGATATAAAGGGCGTGGTTTATCAGGATAGGAAGAAAACCATACCGACGTATGAGGACCCTGGAGGTTGGAAAGGAACAAATAGGAGCAGTCAAGTTAGCAGGCGCCTTTCGAACCTCGAAAGCAGGTTTGCGCGCTGGAACGGGAACTGCTGGGAATCTCATGAGCGATAGAGCACTTCCTTAGAGTCTTCGGAAGGCGATTTAGAGTCCAAACGGACCCTCGACCCCTACAATGCGTAGGGAAGCTGAAAGAGTCGTCTGGGTGCATAACCCGATGGAAGGAATTCCTTAGCCAGTATTCGATGAATATTGTATACAAGCCAAGGCGAGAGAATGTGGTAGTGGATTGGCTGTCGCGTGCAATCATCGTCAACGCTATTGAACAGGAGCTGGCGGGACCATTCAAGATATCTGGCAATTAGTCTAGGAATGGTCACCTGGTAGAAAAGGTGCGCGAGACCGGCCCGAGGAGACCGACACAGAAGACGTCTCGCAAAAGGCAGCTCAGTGGAAGACCGGCTGTCGGATATCGAAGACATCGAGGAGATAATCAAAGATAAGAAGTGCCAAATCTTAGTTAGTAAGTGGATACATTCACCTAGAGAGGGTACAAGTGGGTAACCGTCATACACAGGTTTAGCAAAATGACAATGGCCCAAGCCATAGCAGACCGTTCGGCAAAAACAGTAGTGCAGGAATTACGCACATGGTGCCAATTCTATGGCGTTCCGGAAACTATCACTTCCGACGTAGGATTGGAGTTTGATAATGCAGAGATGAAGGCCGAGGCGGCGGCCTCAGAGATCCGTTGGCATCTCCACACACCAGGACACCCGAAGAGTTGGGGGGACATAGAAAGGCTATATAGTACGCTCAGTGACCACCTGCGCATTAACCAAGGGGAAAAAGGATTAAAACCGGGAGTGGCAATGGAGAAGGCCGGCATACAACCACTCGGTACATTCCACCTCGGGGTTCTCCCCGGTCGAGACGCTGTTCAGACTCAGAGGAAATCGGAGATATGACAGGAGCACAGTCATAGATGACGACATGGCAGCGTGCGTCGTTAATACTCGTATCTCACTGGGGAAGCAGTGGGCGACCGTACGGAGTAAGCATGAAGAGAAGAAACGCCGGCGGGTGGGGCGAGACAACCTCCAGGTGCGCAATATTACAGGAAAACGCAATCGTATATCGCTGAACGAGCTCCAACAGAGGGAAAGAACTAGCACGCTACGAACGGCCTTTCCGGGTGATCGCCCTCCACGAACATAACGTGGTCACCATCGAGAGCATCACATCCCAGATAAAACGAAGGACGGTGCATTTGGTGCAATTGAAGTTTCTAGCGGCGGAATCGGAGTGTCATGACGTTGCAATATAATTCCGGTCTGAGCTTGGGAGTGAAGGGTCTTAAAGCACCCAGCGTATCACACACTCGAGTCGACTGTCGGTTGTGCTTGTTGGGTATTTTTAATGTAGTATTTATATGTTTATTTTGACGGTAGTGTCGTTTTTTTTTTGTTTTTTTCCCCTCTCTTTGTATGCGTATTATAATTATTTTGTGTGAAATGGAAGATCATTTTCGTTTCCCTTGTCTTTTTATCGTATCATTGTCCAAATTTCATTTCACTTGTGAACATGTGAAATTTATTATGTATGTATAGTGGTGCGTTGGAGCGGCTGTATGGCAGAGAGAGGGCACTCCAGATCATGGTATGCCAGTGCAAGTTTTACTTGCCCCTTTACCCTGGGCGGTCCCTGCGAAGTGGTGGGAGAGGTGGTCGTGAATTTAGAGCAATGGGAGAAAAAAAAGGGCGATATTAACGTACATACTGTGGAGTACATGTCACGCGAGTATCAAATAATAGTGGGGTGTGACTTATTGGGACGGGTAGGCGCGCTTGTAGTGAACAAGGGAAAGGAGTGCCAGATCAAGTAGGGGGGGGGCGGTAACTTTTCAATGCCAGGGGAGTGTAAGAGGTGGGAGAGCGCGGATATGGGCAGTCAAGAAAGTGGTGGACTGGAGGGAAAGCTTACGGAGGGAGCTCGGAGATATTTTTTACGTGGAGGGTAATATGCTAGGGGCAACGGGGATGACAGTACATGAAATCCCATTAAAATCGGACCGAATAATGTACGTGAAGGAGAGACGCTATCTGCAGGCACTCCGCCAACATACCCGGACAGAAATCGACAGCTTAAGACGACAGGGTATAATCGTGGATAGCACATCACCTACAGAGGTATAATAGTCCTCTGTGGCCAGTACGAAAGAAGAGTAAATCGGGAGAGGAAGAGGAGAAATATAGAATCGTTGTCGATTTTAGAAAATTAAATGAGAACACAACGGATGAGAAGTATCCGATTCCTCGGTTTGAGAACATCCTCGACAGACTGAATGGAGCCACAATCTTCAGCACCTTGGATTTGAAAGCAGGGTACCATCAAATCAAAATGAGTGCTACCGATCAACACAAAACAGCGTTTACTAGAGGGGGCACTATGAGTTCACTGGAATGCCATTTGGTTTGAAGAACGCTCCGATTACTTTCCAGCGATTGATGGACGAAATCCGTAGGGGGATTGACGAGGCAGTATGCCAAATTTATATGGACGATCTGTTGATCTTCAGCCGAACGGAATCTGAACACATTGAACATCTCTGGAGGGTATCGGAGGGTATTCCGACGATTGCGTGAATTCGGCTTAAAACTTTCGATGGAAAATTCATCGCTGGGAGAGGATTGGATTAACTTTTTAGAGCATACCATCTCTAGTGAGGGAGTCCAGCCGGACTCTGCGAATGTCGACGCAATTCGGAAGACGGTGGTGCCGAAGGCCGTTAAGGGCACCTGCTGGGTAGTGATCACACCTATTATGGAGCAAAACCTTAGAAAATGCATGGCTCGACTGCAAGAGGAACCAATCCTGGCGTTTCCCGATTTTGAGAAGCTATTTACTATAACCACCAACGCAAGAGAGTATGCATTGGGAGCGGTGCTGTTGCAGTAGGGAGATTGCGGAGCTCAAGAAATCATGGAGAACAGAACAGCTGGGAATTGATCGATCGTTTGTTCGTTGTCTGTCTATGGTCCAGACACTGCGTGATGAGGAACGGCAGCGGGAAATAACCCTTGTCCACTATCAAGGAAAGACGAACCACCACGGTGTGCAGGAGACATTGCAAGCATTACAGCGGCGGTACTTCTGGTGTTAAAACTCCCACCTGGGGGGGAGGGTGCAGACCATGAGTGAGTTGGAGTGTCCTCGCTTCTGCACGGAGCCAAATTAGATATTGTATTAATACGTACACCTTGAACCATTTGTAGGAGTATTATCTATTTTTTTTGTTTGTAGTTCCTTTTGTTTTGTTTTTAAAATGGACACGGGCTGTGTAGAATTATTGATTCAGCGTAGCGTGTAAGATACCATTGTTCTCTTTGAGTAATAAGCCATGTCATTTTTTTTTTGTTTGTTTTGTTGTTTTGATTTTGTCACTAGTGGCTGTAGTGTTGGAGGCAGCATTCTATTTGGACTATAAGTGTCATAGTAATACGACTGAATGTAAGGGATAACAGGTTGTGTACTGTTCGGGCTGGCCTTGGCTCCCTGGTACGATTAGGAGAGTGATCGTAATATCGCCTAAGTCGTCCTCAATTTAGACTTCATAGTTTACGAGGAGGTAAACTGGCAGGGGGGATTTAAGCTCCGGGCAGCATCAGTATTCAACCTTAATCCCCGAATGTCGGGATGTAAACATCCCGGAGTTATAGGCTTGAAATAAACAGTCTAGTTCTAACTACCATGCGTGTTGTTTCTCTGTACCTTTTTTCCTTTTTTTTTGAATTCGAAAGCCGATGAACATTAACTTATATATATGTAAGTTTTGAATTCAGAAACTTAAAGGAGGTGGAGGTTCTCAGGTTATAAATCGAACACTTGCAGATGTAGTTTAGAACTGTAATATTAAACATATGTACACATTAGCTAGCGCTACAAATATTACAATAAACAAATAAAACTTATAACTAACCTGAATCAATACAATTGTCGATAATAAATGTTGACCATTGTCTTAACAAGAGTACCCATATTCAGGAGGTTACAACTCGGAGCATCATTCGATCCTAGCTAGCTCTATAGGGACATCTAGCATATGTGCCGAAGTTTGGCGGTTACGTTCATATAAATGATATATATGTGGGTGTTCAACCCCTCATATCGCATTAAATGGAAATATTAAAGGAGGTGTCTATTAGAGTCCCCTCTATATGCATGGAATCTAGGCATATGGGAGGGCGGAAAAGTGACTGTTTTTTATTCTGAAAAATAAAATAATCCTTATATTTACTAGGTTGCTAATCCTAACTTATTATTTTTACACAGTGCTGTAAGTATACTCCTGATACTACTTAGATACCTAAGTATCTATGGACAGATCCAGCTCACCCTCAGACTGTCCCCGACTGTTTGAGGTGAAATACTTCCTCAGAGTGCCAGAGTGTGCTCCTTTATTTTACCTTTATTTACCTGTATCCGCATGTGCGTCTGCCCCCTATTGAGGTGTGCTAGTCATGACTGGGATTCACACCTTATAATTTTCCTCACCAGTGCCTGCTAGAGGGTCCTGGAGACTGGGGGCTTCCCACAACACTTCTCCTACCCTGGAAAAGTACACTATGGTCACCTTATCCACCAGGTACTCAGTGTGTGCGAGAGACTCAGTTCTTTCCCTCCTCCCTTCTCCCCTCCAGCCTTACTCCCAAGTATCTTACCTCAGTTCCCAGCTTTAGGTGGCATCCTCTTTCGTCCCTCATATCGGATCGGATTGGGTGGCACGTTTATTCTTTCCTCTCATTAGGGTGGCGGTTCCTGATCCTGACGGTTTGATCGTCTTCCACGATACAACACATTCTTCCACCAGGCTAGCACAGGTGGAAGCTCTTCTAACGATCTCTACCCACCAGATCGTCTAGTGTTACTAGGAGCCCCAAGCTCATACGCTCATCGCGTTAGGCCCCAACACTGTTTCAAACGTAGAGGAGATGTCAAACGTCAATAGTATAGCGTAGTTGGAGCAAGTCCTAGCCACGTGTCCCTTATTATTCCCAATATGTCAGCTTTGCTTCTGCTTTTGTACGAACCAAATATGGTTCCACCAATAATAATAATATAACCATAAAGATTTATGGTTCCGAGGGAGTACCCTCGAGTGGCTCTCTCTTTCAAAAACCTGCATCAACGCCGTGTACACAACCTGTTTCAGGATTTTGTTTTGGACTGGAAGGAGGTTGATGGTCTTGTAGCTCTTGGTAGCTGTCAGGTCACGATTCGTTTCCTTTAGAATTATTCGGAACCAGATAAGAAAAGGTTAATAAACCAATTTGGATGAATGTTCAGCTGTTGCTTCCTGAAGGCCCGGCGGCATTTTACAACCGGTACCACATCGAAACAAATGCAGAGGGAAGGGATGTTTTGATATAAAAGCCTCCAGCTTCCACCAGTTCTCGATGCACCGATCAGAGATTCACACAGCTCCACAGGGTCTCGGCCTCTAGAACTGAGCTTAAGGTGATTTTCTGTCGGCAACCAGATTAGAGTTAGAGTCAATTCAGTCATCATTTGTTTTTAGTCAACATTTTGCCTCGAAGATTCATGTAACTTTGGGGTAATCTAAGATATATGTATTAGTATACACTGCAGCGAATATTAATTATTATTATTATTATTAGATTAATTAATTAATTCCCTTATTAATTATTTAAAATTAGATTTGTGTAAGCACAAAAACCTCAAGCTGTCTTTTAGATCAGGGACAATTTCTTTAAGTAAATCCCTATTATAGGAACGTATGTATGCGTATTAAATGTTTAAAACATATTTATCATCCACCTTTTTTAGCCCTTGAGAAACTAAAGTCGGTAAAAACTTCCACGATTCAACTTCAAACAGGACCAGACATAAATACCGGTCACCATTGGTTATTTTAGTGCACGTAAGGACATTATAGTTATTCCAATAATCAAGCACTTTGTTTCATAGAAGTCTGATACTTTGTTATTTAGACTTGGACTGAGGTGGTAAACATTATTTTAATACTGATAGTAAATTTTGAGGAAAATTCAATGTTTGAAAATTGAAAATCCACAAATAATCAATGCGTCAATAAGATGCATGAACCAACGGCTCGTACTGTTCGTATTGTAGTTTATAACTGGTACAGGCTGATGAACAACACTAACCAACTCCGCAACAAACTCTAGAGAGGCACTAGATCCCAACTTTCCGCTTGAACAACACTGACAGAGCAGTTGCAGGACTAAACTTTAAAGTATGACATTCCACATTTCATTTGTAACTTTGAAACGGAGCCATCAGGATAAAACTAGCACACAAATAATAATTTTTATTTACTTTTTACAAATTCAATAGTTCACGCTTTGTGTAAAATATAATTGATATTCTTATTTATGATTGCCTATTGAGGTTGCCAAGAAATAATTTCGGTTTTTTTAGTGTGAAATAAAACTCAAGTTTTTCTCAACAAAAAATGAACTCATATCAGTCAAATATCTTCCATTCTGTTTGATGACCTTTTGCCATCATTCTGGTAACTTCATCATCCCGCGCAAAAAACTCAACGAAGTGCGATTTGAGGTCATCGTTATTACTGCTGTTTTTACCATTTAACACGTTTTTTAAACTTCGAAATAAATGATAATCCCATGGTGCAAGGTCGGGGCTGTATGGGGGATGCGACATCACTTCCCAACCAAGCTCCAATAGTTTCGCACGTGTTGCTAAAGACGTTTGAGGCCTCGCATTGTCTTGGTGGAACCTAAATATCGAGCTTCTTAACAAGTCTAAGACGTCTTATATGATTTTCAATTATTGTGTGTGATACATTTAACTGTTTTGCAATATATCGATTCGATTTAATTATGGGTTTCATTTTGTCATCATCAACTTTAGAAGGTCAATTTCAGTAAAAAATCTCCAGTACGAATTTTTTTTTCAACCAATTCAGACATGTGCGTTCTATTAAACAATCAACACCATAAACTTCACATATCTCTTTGTGAGCCTAAGCCGTTTTCTTGCCTTCATGAAAATAAAAAAGTAAAATGTGTCGAAAATGCTTATTTTTGCACTCCATGTTAAAACTGACAGTTGTAAAAAAAAAATTACACGAAATTTCTTTCTATATCAACCTAAAGGTATCGACTACCAAATCTCAAAAGAAATAAAATGTATGTAATGTTTCGATAAAAATTTTGGACAGTAGAAAAGTAAAATGTTTTCACTGTCAGTTATTGACTTTTTTGTGCTACAGATTTTGATAAAAAAGACTAACAGTTGCACTTTCAAATGAGTAGGGTTTTTTTTACTCGTATAGTAAGTACTATAATCAGAATGATATTATTAAACAGGACAAGACGCACCGTGTTTAGCAAACACATTCCGTGTGCTATAAACATTTATATAGTTAAGGGCTTGGATAAATAGCCTGCCTTTATTCAGTCCCTACATCTGTGGAAACGGCTGTGCTTGATAGCCCAGCAGCATGCTGCCAAATGCTCTTTAGGGAACACTAAACTCCAGAATTAATTTATTAAATAGAAGCAGTAAATCTAAAATAATGTAATAAGCGTGATCGTACCAAGTTATGATGGTCATAAATTGTGAGTTAGTGGAAATCTGACGGACCTAATTATTAGACTTTAAATTTTATAATAACTCGTTTTATTAAATGTTTTTTTTTTTCATGGATAACAATCACTTTTATCCATGTCACAGTAAAGATGACTAGTATTTTATTGTGTTGAAGCAGTAGTCATGTCTACAATTTTTATTAATTTGTGACCTTAAATATAATCTATAAAATATGTGACTTGTAAACTTCCGTAAACAAATTACATTTCAACTTGGTTGAATAGTTTAACTTAAAGACTGAAATGTATGCTTTGAAAAACTCTGCATATACACATCAAAAATGAAATTATAGACAGCTTTGACATTTTATGTCCAATCGTGCTTGTTTTTAATCCAGTTGGAATCGCTCAGTCCTAAGAGGGCGTTGGTAAAGAATATAGGCTGGCTTAGGATTCAATACGTAGTTTTGTCCTAGCTCAAACTAAAAAAATCATTTTTTAATAAAATTATTAGTAGTAATAAAACTAAATTGGCAAATGTTGAAAATGGTTTTAATTACAATTATAACAATAACTGTACGAGCCCACTGAGAGCGGGTCAATGTGGTTATTATTAGGCCGATGAAAATTAGTTTTTATAATTAAATAATTTTAAATTCTCATTTGAATATTATGTATGAGTCAGTCCGTCGTAAGCGCTGTTCTACGAAGATCGGTAATCACAACCAGCTCTAAGCTTTGCCGTTTGGAATGAGTAGTGTCAGGACCACCAGGGAACGGGTACCAGATCCCAATAACATTAAATCAATATGTATACTTCTATGCACTAATGATACAAAACAGAACAATGGTAAGTGAAACAGTCCATAAATACAGTATGACTACAAAAAATTTAATTTAAGTTTAAAATTTAAACACATGGTCATTTAAAGTAGATTTAATTACATACGAACACTTCATTATAAGGAGAGATATAATAAACTAGAGGAAATATAGTAATACTAATTGAATCTTGGTTCTACAGACAATTTACCAGTATACATAATTAACTAAATAAAAAGTACTAAATATATGTTAATAAAATTACATCACTAATATACACAAACACTATTAAAAATGGGTAGGTGTTAGTAGAAGTAAGATACAGTAACCTCTTTATATTTACAATTACTAGGCACGTGTTAGGGCTTAATTTCTGTTTAACCCAAATTTATTTTTCATGACTCTATCTTCACTTTGTACTTAACTTAACGAACTATACCTACTTAAAATTTACTATCTGATATACACACTATTTATGGCTGGGCTTCACACATAAGCACCCATGCTCGTTGGTGCCATCCACAGTCCTCATCGAGAAAGATTTTCCACTCCCTTCTTCCTATTCCCAAAAAAACACTACCTCATCTGATTTGACGGCTGTTTTGGATAAAATACCGGGCAAGATGGAACACCTTCAAAATTAAGGGTAAAGCGATCAATCCAACACTGAGGTCAGTCTTTATAATTCACATAATCTGGCAGTATATTAATTCATTTGATCAGTGTCACATTTGTATGTAAATATAAACAAAGTAAACAGGTTGGGAGAGTAAGCTATCTGTATAAGTAGTAAGCTATAAGGTATGCATATTTCTGACCATTGGGGTCATTCTTTTATATAAATATAATTGGTGGAACATGGCCGTCCATGCTAGCTGAGTACTCTCTTGGAATTATTTTCATTTAATAACGGGATTGTCTTCAAGCGTGCAGGTACATATTTGTATATACTTACCATTTTTTTACTATGTAAGCAGATAACTTGACTAACACCACATCTATTCTATAGATAATCAGTATAAGGAGCGATAAATATAGCCTCTGCATTCATGTATTTTAAATCTATTTTCAATTACATTTTTTGTTTTACGGTACGTTTTGGGTGACTTTGACACCGGCGAAAAGGTTCGAGGATTTTGCTGTATTTGATGTTGTATTTTTTATTCTTGGGGCCAGCTTGGATTCTCAGCTTTGGTCGCTTGTACTTCTTGAGCTAGAAGTCATTCTTGACATAGCAGTTCCTGAATTTGACAAGCGATATGTGACCTCCATTCCGAACTTTAGAATGCTAACAGAATCCGAATAGGTGGAGCCCATTAGTCGAGACCTCCACCCACATCCTTTCCCCTTTCTTGCTAGTCTTCCAAATGGTTCTGGTTGGTTTATAGCATACATTTTCTTTAATAATAATTATTTAATAAGGGTTTATTATATATTTATAACTGACATGGTTATTTTTTATGAATTATATATGCGATGATATGTTTCTATATGTGTCCTACATTTTAGTATTTATTTTTCTAAGAACGCCTGACAGTAATATTTAAATTTGTTTTATAATTATGTTTTAAACCATGACAAACTTGCAAGCTGACGCAGGTCCTGAATTTACGAAATTGAATAAAGAAATATTAGACCTGAGAGATAATACAAGATTGCCCTAAAAATTAGTTTCCTTTAATTAGTTTCTCAACTTATATATTATCATTGTAATAATAGATATACCTCATTTGCTTTGAAAATTTCGATCGTCTGATATATATATTTTCAACATAAAATCCTTAAATTACGATGTAGTTTTTGGGATTAGGTAGTGAATATTGTTGTTCCCCCAGTTAACAAACAACTATTATGAAGTTTAATTTGTTTTAATTTCATATACATTGCATTTTATGATTTTATGTAATGTTTACTCATTTAATTTCCTCATATTTTCATTTATTGCGTATTTACCGAAATAAATGGAAATCCTCCTACCTATCCACAGGTTTATTGATATATACCCTTTCAGAAGGCTTGGCTATCAAATGAGTCTTTTTTGCATTCATTTATAACTCTCTCATCCGAGGTAGCACGTTAGATCACCACCGCCATCCCTATGGTTTCAATTATTGCTAATGCGATGGAAGTTGTGTCAAATAGTTCTGTTTCAGGGCTATTAAACTGGATAGCGGTGAAGTTTGAAGTGAAATATAATGTTTAAAATTAAACAAATTAATTATATCGCTTTTCCATACTGAATTCCGTAATAAAAAAATAATGAATTGATTCATTACAATGAATAGGGAGTGATAGAGAAACAGACCTGTGAAAGGAACGAGTGATTTAATTGTGCTTATTTAAAATATTATTAAAGACAATTAAATTTAAAGGTGGGATAAGCGGATAAGAACATATATTTTAACAGAAGCTGTATAAAGTGCGGTATAATACCTACATTTGTATTACATAAAACCAAAAAAGTATTGGTATCTGCGCAAAAATGGTGCGAAAGATACTATTGTTTTAGATGAGTTATATATCCCACATAACCGATTGGATATTACTAAAGATGACAGCTCAGAATTGTCGAAAGTGCTATTCAATAAAGAAAAGGTTATCAGTTGTGGAAAGACAATAAAGCTGTTTTGTAGTTTTATAGTCATCCATCATACGCTGTGCTTGTCCATACATAAACCTATATTTAGATATAATTAATGAAGATACCTTGTTAAGATAAGTATCCTAGAGGCATGCTAGAGCAGACTATTGACAACCTAATCTTATATCCATGGAACTGGTACCACCTCGACCCGGCCCACCCTCATCATTCATACCCGTTAGGATTACAAGCGCCAATCCACCACTTCACCAGCTCTGTATAACCCACCTTAGCACCATCAAACGCTTACTATATTCACCTTATTGTACCAATAGGCTTTTTCAGAGCCAGCAGAGTTATTATTATGTTCACTATCGTCAATTTGGTATGATGAGCATTAAAAAATAAACCTGCACCCCACCCCATTTTTATTTCATTCAAAGTCCGCTTTCAGCCTCAACAATATAAAAATAATATAGCTGAACCACAGTAAAGTATTTTCAACAATTTGTTAATTTTTCGTTTTTTTTTGTAGTTTTTTCCAAATCATAAATAAGGGCTTTCACCCTATCGGTCTGTTTGGTCTGTCCTGGCGATTGTGAGCCCCGTTCCCTGTTAAACCTAAACACATGAAATTGTTTACTGATATGTTTTATTTGATTACCCAACGAAATGACAATTTTTTTCACAGCCATAAAAAATAGTTCAAGGTAATTATTTATTTGATTACTTGATATATAAATATTTTCCTGTCATATTGTGTGGAGTATTAAATTAATGGTTTTCCTCAATAATAATATGTAATTTTATTTTTGTATATTTGAACAGTAATTATATAGTCATTAAAATATTTCAAATCATTGCGAACCCCAATTAAAGTTAATTATGTTCTAAAGGGGGCCAACTCATTCGAATATCTGGGGGTTAGAATCAAGGAAGATGGTTGAATAAATCAAGAAATTAGCAACAGATTACAAAAGGAGACCATCGAGAAATAAGCAAGAAACACTATAGCCGGGAAAAGAGTGATTGAAACAAAGACGAGTACTGCGCCTGCGCTAAACCGTTACAAATCGTTTTCGTATCGCTCTATAAACCAACTGTTTTGTTACCGTTCATAGGAAGTGTCCAGTTCGTCAAACCGTCTCAACCGACTACTGGGCGAACTGTCCACGGAGGAGCTATCTACAGGTGAGTGGATAGTGAAGCTGTGGACAAGATTGCCAATTGCAAGATTCACTTCACATTCCACAGAGAAGGCGGCCGTATATTCAATATTGGTAAGGGTGCCGATCAGCTGTAGTAGAGATAAGAGTGGGTAGTCCGCAAAGCCCTCATAGTACCGTAGCCAGGTGCTAGCGTTGGAGGCTCTTAAAGAAGTTACGTGCGTTCGTGGCTCGACCCACTTGACATATGTTTTTTATTTATAAAAAAAATACTGAATAATTCAGAAAAATACTGCTGATGAAACATGCGTTTCTATCAGCAGTTAATGTCAGCAGAAAATGAGAATAAACGCACAAAGTCATTGGGACCTACCCCCCACTCCTTCGCCGATCAAACGTAAGCCGGAGCAATCTAACCGAAATATAGCCCCTGTAAATTCTTCAGCTCCCAGCAGCTCTATGGAAGAACAACCATCACTATCTAGCACATCAAAACAAACAACAGCTCACGAGTCTCCGTTTTTCACGCCCAATAGTTCCGAGGTGTTGAAAAATATTGAAGTAGAGGACATGGACCCTACACAAACACCTACACAGCCCAAGCCACCAGCGATATTCGTACGTAACATTAGTAATTTTAAATTACTATGCACCCAACTGAATAAAATTGTAGATACAGGAAAATACACTTGTCTCAATCAGTCCCGGGACACAAAAGTTTGTCCGGACACTCACGACACATACCGAACAATAATCAAATACTTAGATGAAACTAAGGCCGACTTTCATACCTAACAACTAAAGCAAGAAAGATCGCTGCGGGTGGTGATTAGAAACCTGCATCCCACTACACCAGCGGACGAGATAGAGAAGGAGATCTTAAGCCTAGGATACAAGGTTCGCCAAATTACGAATGTGCTCCGTGAGGAAACACAAGAAAATGATGCGAGCATTTAGACCACTGCCCTTATTCTTCGTGGATCTAGAGCGAACACCTGGAATGGAAAAAATCTACGAGGTTACCGACTTGTATTACACAAGAGTCGAAAAGCCTTACCCAAAACGCAATATAGTTCAATGCCATAATTGCCAGGCATATGGACACACAAAATCATACTGCTACCACCCTCCCAGGTGTGCAAAGTGCAGTGGGCAGCACAAAAGTGAATTGTGCAAGAAGTCCCTAAAATCGCCTGTTGTATGCGTGCTCTGTCAGCAAGGCCATCCGGCAAACTATAAAGGCTATGAGGCTTATAGAATTCTCAAGTCCAGGAGCAAACAACGCCATCGTCCAGAAGAAGAAAAGCCTGCCACAGGTAGCCCAAGAAGCGCCCCCACCAGAAGTTTAAGGCCTTCAGTCTCTTTTGCTGATGCCGTTCGGAACAGAGAGCAGTCACAGGCATTGCCCACTCCTCCTCCGCAAGTTCTTCTTCCCAAGCACTCCGTTCATCTCAGCAACCAGCAAACTCAAACCCATCCTAAACCACACATCTCGCATATTCCTCCACCTTCAAGCTCCTCAGACCTCACTAGTCTACTAACGTCATTCCTTACAGAGTTCAGAACCCTAATTACCCCTCTCATTTCCCTTCTTACAAATCTTGTCACCTACCTCATCCCCATCAAACAAAACCCATAAGTGGATCTTTCTGACTCCTTATCTATTCTCCTTTGGAATGCGAAGGGTGTTCGCACCCACACCAACAAACTGACAGCACTACTTCATGACAAGTATATCCACGTAGCTCTCATTACTGAAACAAGACTTACGAGTAAGCGACTTTTTGCAGTTCGACAGTACCAGACTTATCGAACTGATCACCCAGATGGAAGAGCACATGCAGGCACCGCTGTCATTGTCCATAACTCCATTTCCCATCACATAGTTCCTTTGGTAGCACACGATTTCCTTCAGTGCACTGCAGTGTCAATCAGCACCTTCACTTTCCCCCTTACTCTAGCATCAGTGAACACCCCTCCCAATAAATCCATTTCTGATTCCCAATTCATCTCCTTTCTAGACTCTATTGGTCATCGTGTCCTTGTGGGTGGGGACTTTAACGCAAATCATCAACATTGGTGCTCAAGATCCACAAACGTGCTTAGCTTTCTGCACTCACACGTAAACATTGCTCCACTATATCTACTGACACAGCCACCTATTGGCCATCAGATCCCAACCAAAATCCAGATCTCCTAGACTTTTTCTTCTACAATAGTTAGGGAACACTAAACTATTCACTCACGTGCCTCGATGACCTCTCTTCCGATCATAGCCCTGTGATCCTTACCATTTCCCTAAGATCTATCTACAAACTACCTCCTCCTTCATTTATCAGGGGCCCAGTTGACTGGGACCACTTTTGCCAGATTCTTACAGACTCTGTAGACCTCAAAGTAGCTCTGAAAACGACCCAAGACCAGGTCGCCCTGGGAGGCATCGCCACCCCACCGTCATCTAAAAAATCACAATCAAAATCCTTTACCTCAGTATGTTATAGACCTAATCCAATCCAAACGCCACTCGAGAACAAAGTGGCAAAGATCCCGACATCCTGCTGATCGTCGCTCATACAATCAGTACTGCAGGTTGGTAAAGTGGCAATTGGCATCGTTCCGTTCCGATTCTTTTAATTCCTAGCTCTCCTCTCTGTCTACCAGGGACAACTCCTTGTGGAATCTAACTAAGAAAATTCTAAAATATCATCCTGTTTCACACCCAATCCGTCGTGATGATGGGTCCTGGGCTGCTTCGGATGGCGAAAGGCGGAAAGATTCGCACTGCATCTTTCCCGTACTTTCACTCCTCAGCTTACTTCTCAAAACCATAATAATAGTACAACTGTTGAAGATTTCCTCACTTCACATATCCCTCTCTCACTACCACCAAAAGCCGTTAAACCCTTCAGTTCAAATATCTTCTGAAAAAATTACCTTACTGAAAATCTCCAGGATATGTTCTCCTTACTTCTCGAATCCTCCAACATCTTTCTCTTCATGCCATTATCTTCCTAACCAACATTTATAACTGCATTATCCGAACGACGCATTTTCCTCTCCTCTGGAAACACTCCATTATTGTTCTATTCGCTGAACCCAGCAAACCACCCAATGACCCTCATCTTACCGTCCAATTAGCCTACTCCCTATACTATCAAAAATATTTGAAAAACTCCTATTAAAACACCTACTTCCAATTATTGAATCCAAAAACCTTTACTCACCAGTTTGGTTTCCGCCAACGACATTCCACCGCTCAACAAGGCCTTCGCATTGTCGATCACATCTCCTCAGCCCTTGAATCCAAACAGTATTGCACTGCTGCCTTTCTTGATATAGCTCAAGCTTTTGGCAGGGTTGGCACACAGGTTTGCTTTACAAGCTCAGAGGATATTTACCGCAGTCCTACCTTTCAAACCACTTCTTCCAAGTCTGCTATGGTTTAGAATATTCTAACTACTATCCCATAACAGCAGGAGTTCCACAGGGAAGCGTCCTGGGTCCCATCCTCTATAATCTATACATAGGGATGTCCCCTTCACCACCAATACCTTCTTGGCAGCATTTGGAGATGACACTGCAGTCCTGTCAACCCATTCAGACCCTGATATAGCATCCCAACACCTTCAAAAACACCTTGATAAGATCGAGTATTGGTGCAACCAATGGTGAATCAAGGTCAATGAAGCAAAATGATCCCACATAACCTTCACCCTCTGCCGCAAGTCCTGTCCGCTAGTTTTTTTTCAATTCGATCCTCTCCCTGTGTCTGAGACAGTAAGTTATTTAGGCTTCCATCTCGACAAAAGCCTGACATGGAACCTACACACGAGGCTAAAAAGACAAGAACTAACCAGACGCTTTGGATAACTGTACAGACTACTTCGAAGGACATCCCATCTCTCAATAGAAAATAAACTACTTATTTACAAAGTTATGCTTAAGCCAATTTGGACATACGGAATAGAGCTATGGGGGACAGTAAAAAAGTCGAACATCAAGCGCATCCAATCCTTCAATCAAAAGTCCTGAGAACAATAGTAAACGCCCCTTATTACGTCAGCAACAAAACCCTTCACAATGATCTGAATATACCCTATATTCTTGAACTCATCCCTGCCAAGTTCATAAAATTCCATAGTAACCTATCCAACCACCCTAATTCCCTAGCACAGTAATTGCACTGCACCACTCATCCCTATAATCTTCCTCGAAGATTAAAACGGCAGAGGCCTCGTGACCTGCTATAATTAAGTGGTAGTGGGAGTCCCGGCAATGGCCAGTGCTAATCATGTCCTGAGCGTCTGTGGCTCTCGCGCTCTTGGTCAGCTTCTGCTGGTTCTTATCCAGTGACGCGGCTGACGTAGGATTGTTGGGGACTTCCCAAGACTCCGCTTCCTCCTTCGCACGCGAGGGAGGTGACAACCATGTGGACTTCGGCTGTTTGTAAATATTGTATGAATGAGCGAGAGAATGAGGAATTGTAAATATGGTATGAATGAGAACATTTATCTTAATTACTTATTGCCCAATAGGGCAGATTGTAATATTATCACAATAAAGAAGTTTGAAATATAAAAAAAAAACTCTCGAGAGAGTTGTGTCAGACCAGTTTTCGTATGATCCCATTCTAGAAATTTTGAAGACATTTGGCTGTATTGCCAGTCAAGTGGGTAAATAGCGGGGCTCCTTACAGCAGAGCTGGCCGGAGGACACATGTATAGATCAGCAGTTTAAGAGGAAGCAACAGATTGGGTGAAGTTAGCAAATGCGAAAGCTGGTAAGACCTGTGTCATAATTTTTCTATTCTATTACTAAAATGAATAGAAAAATGGAGATGCCTATCCATTTTTATGCCCAGATGGTACATTGATACATTTTCCCCTTTGGAGGGTGAAGATTACGCAGTCGGTCTTCCCGGCGTTTGGTTAAAACCCTGATAGATTAAAATTAAATTTATAACAATAAGAAAATTCGGGAGTCAGTCATTAGGAGAGCAGACATCGAGGCTACAAAAGCAGCCATGGCAGCCGGCCTAATCGCCCCTCAGTCTGAGCCTTTTCCACATTCTCTCATTCAGAAGTTACCATGGTAAGAGGGAAAACGGTTTTAGTAAAGATTAGCTCTACTGAAAATTTGACTTAATAGTACAATGCACTACAAGCATAATTATTAGTTGCTTCTATTGTAAACTTCTAATTACAGGAAGTAAATCGAAGTGACATTATTTTTTTGTAAAGTTTTTTATTTGTTAAATTTACAACTTTTTTTAGCACCGCAAGCAAATAATACATGTTTTGGTTACTGATACCGTATACTTGTGAATTTTTTTTTTTAAGTGGTAGTGTTGGATTTATTAGTAGGAAAAACAAAGCAAAACCATACCTTATAAAAAATAAATAATAAATAATAGAATAAAGAGATCAGTAAATAAAACTAATCAATTAGTTAGAACTTTAATTAGGTTAGTATTATTCGGACAAGTTACGTTTGTGGATATATCTTTTGAAGATATGCCTACTGTAATGGCCCTATTATCAATGGGTTTTTGGACATAAAAGTTAGGGAAAGAAATTATCTATATGAGTGTGTACATACTGGTGGATATAAACATTATTGAACACACTCAGTAATAAACAAATTCTAGTGTTGCTTGTTTACTGAATTTAGAGCCCTTATTCTACTCCGTAAGGACAAGAAATATGCATTATCGACGGTGTGTCACACTTTTATCTGCAAGCTATGATATTGTTGAGTTTAGTTTTTGAGATCACTACGAATTGAATATACCCTAAGTTTAGGTCTACCATTGCAATCACATATGTTTTAATTGTCGATTGGTTTATATATTATATGAAGTCTCAACTCCACTCTAAGTCATAGGTGCCAACAAACTTGAATGCTATGTGTTCGTTTGATCAATTATTCTTTCCTTGTGTACAACAATTATGTGGTACCCTATCAGGGTTATTTAAGTATTTGACCTCAAAAACGTCACACCATATGAAAACAGGACGTTGCTTCACTCGTTTTCAGCCCACATAAGGTGTTACCAAACGAGCTCTACGATGTTCTCTAGTATACAATGCCCCTGATGCTGGTCTCTGAGGGTTTAAAATCACTTCAGCAAGTCTTCATCTAGCAGTCTCTGCAAATATTGCTACTCCCAGAGTTGTATCGTAGCAGTTGAATACCGATTGAGAAGCGTGTACAGTACTTTAAACCAGTCATCGCTTGGCGCTGTCACTCGCGGCCGACCTGATCCGGGTCAACGAATGCACAAACCTTACAGTATCGCCTAGTTACTCTCCGAACAGTAGTTTCAGGTGAACCATGGGGTACAGCCGTCTTCCTCTAAAGGAAAAACACGGCTACTTGCTGGAAATGTTTAGTGATTGGTTACATAAAAAATCAAGGAAGAATGTTTTTAAATACATTTTTGGATTATGCAAGGTATAGTTGCTGTTTTGCAGCGCTGATGTTTTGAGGCTATTGCCAAGCTACGGAGTAGGCTGTTAGTTTTTGCCGAACGATGCTAATGAGCCCGTAACGTAGGGAAATGGATTCAGACTTTTTCAACGCTTGGGGGTGGTTCATTTGCCATAAGAAAAACGGGGTGAGGAGGAGAGGCCATTAGCAGCTAACACACAGGCCAGCTTTAATTATCTACGGGGGCTCAGTGTGGGCTGTAGCTCTATAGTACCTGCAGTGCCACAGGCGTAAGTGCTCTGCCACCGACAGCCAGTTGGCGGGATGTCTGTTCGCTTCTTGTGTCTCCTTTAGAAGAAATACACTGAGTTATAGTGGGTATAGCCCTCTCCCCTTCATCCTAAATGTATGTGCTATTAGTTTAACAGTTGCATCGAAGACTAGTGGTCTTTCCATTAATTATATTCATTATAGGGGTGGTTTTTAGGCTATTTATGGTTTAGCTCAAAAGTAGAAATATTTATATTTATACCCTTATATTTGTGTATTCAGGTATTTGTGAGCCTTTTGTTCAACACAGAGCAATCCTACAAATAGATCTTTCTACAAATAGGACAAATAGGTTCCTTCCATCATGAAGGAAGAAGTAGCTAAAAAATACGGATTCGGCTACTCAGACAAATTATATAGTTATTTGAACTTTAGGTAGTTGTAAAACAATTTAAACTGGCTATAAGAATAACGAGAAACCTAATATTTAGGGGGGAGGACAACCCGAAAACCAAAAATGCTAACCTACAACAAAGAGACGGCAGTAAGGAAATTGGGATTCCCCTGAAGGTTTGGATCTGTGTGATACTGCTAGTATTCTTGACAAAGCATGCCCATTGGCCCATTAATCATAGTTAATTGACCATATATCAACTTTGAAAGATCAAGATGTTTCATTTTTTTTTACTACTGGAATACAAAATATATCAACCACAATTTTTATAGAACATGATTATGTGTAAATAATTAAATTCTCTTCATACCTGAGCGTACTGTTGTTGCGAGTTAGTTTCAATGTACATTCCATAAGACCCTCATAAATGTAATGTTGTTATTCCTAGGAAGCCAATTTTTCAGAATAAAGTTTATTTTTCATATCATTTCTTTCAAGACTCCATCCCGCAACCTATTTTTGAGGCTCCTGAGGAGCCGAGTATGTAAGTACTAGGTCGGCCTTCGTAACTCTAAGTTGATAGACTATTTTAATGATTTAAACAGAGCTGGTGGTAGTTACCGAAGAAGCGTCTAGAACTGAACACTTATTTAAAACTTATTTATTTGCATGAGAACACTACGTCATAGCGACTAATTTTTATAGTTATTGGTCATTTTTATATCCTCCTTTCAGAAAATTTATGAAAACTAGAATTCCATTATCAGCCGAGAGAAGGAACCTGAAAACCAGCAATGCTAACCTACAACAAAAAAACTGCAGTTAAGGAAATATGGATTCCCCTGAAGGTCTGTGTGGATCTGTGTGATACTGCCAGTAATAAAGTGCCCTAATGTAGCAATGAGATGAAAACATCTCCGATGAACAAGATGGGCAACGATGGCGAACCCCATACTTTACCATCTTTGTCATAACTTTATACAGACTGTAAAAAACACGTTCAGAAATATCAACGATTTTAGGGAAATAAAAAATTTTACGATGATAATGAAGTAAAATATGTTTACTAAGCTAAACCAGAAAAAAATGTGTCTCTGTTGTGAAATGGGTTCTTTGGAATTATGGAACGTACAGACTTTGGAGAGAAACAAAACGAATTTTACATCATAAATAACAGTTCCACTACTGACACTTAATGGACAGACAGCAATCCGTGACGAAGAAAAATATGAACTTTCAGAAAAATAAGTTTTCCATTCATAATCGAAACTACTAATCACCCACAAAAGACACTTTTAAACCTATTTCTCCTTCAGAAAAATCTAACTATAATTGGCTGGAAAACATAAACTCCGGGAAAAGAAATGTACTAAAAAAACTACTAAGGAAAACCATCTCCACCCTTGTAAGTGAGTTACACGCAGGCTTGAGCCTGGCATATTTCCCGAGCAAGTAGTAAAATCCCACCATTATTTTCATTTACAAGCCAGGGGAACCCAAACACAATCTTATAAGTCATCGAGCGAACTGCCTCCTCAACTCAATCTTAAAATTGTTACAAAAATCTATCAATCAAAACTCACTTGGAGGGACAACTCAATGACAATAACATTATTTCAACGCAACATTTTCACTTTAAGAGTTGTCTCCACCATCTTGGTCTTTGAAGGAGGGGCCTGCAAGGGATTAGAAAACAGACAGTACATGAATGTAGCCTTCCAGACATTAGGCATTAGGATTTGACACCTTCGGGAATGATGGTTAAAAGGGAAAGATGAGGTTAATTAATGTCGAGTGGCAGCATTTTGTTGGTCGTCCACCTCACATTAATCAATCGTTTATCCAGGAAATTGCCATTAAAATAAATATTCAATTAATTTTTCATAATCAAATATTAAGAAAAACATGCCTTCATTTTATAATTCGCTAATTAAAATATCGTTAACAAATACTCAACGTTTATCAGTAAAAATAATCTTTTCTCACCACTTCTAATTTTTCGGAGTAGCAATTCTAACAAACCTGAGATTTTATGGCTTTAGGAAAGTTGACTTTTTTTTCTAGCGAGGTCATATAGATTGAGTTACTAGCCTACCTCCAAAGTTATATAGGTACCTCCAAAACATTTGATCGTATGAAGGATCTCACTTGACTCTTTTAGTTTATTTTTACGAACAAAGCAAAACGTTTCGAAACATAACATTCAAAAAGTAAGAAAACAATTTATTACGGTAAAGCACAAGCAGCATTCAGTGAAAGTACAGTCGTTTCGGTTGATGGAGTTGCTCCCCGCAATGCGATAAGAATGAAATGTTGAGAGTCCGTATGAGTGCTGGGTGTGTTACACAACAGCTGACCCCTATTGTGCTTACAGCTTGCGCTTGCTCGTCTACAGCATCTTGTGCCGTCCACAGTGTCATTTTTTCCTTTGAATCTTATTCATCAACCACGTCTAAAGACATACTCGTATGTATCAAAACGGAATCATTACATGTATTATGTGGACATAGTGTACAAGTACAGCTATGAATCACTGGCCTCAATTTAATATACTGTACTTTCAATCAAATGCGGAGTGTCTTTCATTTATCTGACTTTTTGCTCTTCGATAGTGGTCATAGATAAGATACAATCTATCTGAAATTTCAAAGACATATACATCCCAAGCTGGAATTATTAATGGTGATTAAGATCCGTGCTGCGATCTGGCCTCGGGAAGTCACAGATCCTGACTTCATCCAGGTAGACCCTGAAAACATTCCTGACCCTGAATGAAAAGGAAACTGATGAACTGCCTATAAAAAAACCAAAAGACACAACATATTGTTTAAGGATGTACGTTGTCCTTTAAGTGTCAGTCTCAGGTATACACACAGCAGCGATCTTTACCTCTGAAGAAATGTTATCATAAGCCATCATCAGATCAACCTCCGAACTGGAGCTTTATCGCTATCTTTATCTCCTCCATACTCTAGTTCGACTGCCTGAAGCATAGAGACTTACGGACTCGTACAGCCAAAGTGATTCAACCTCGTTTTTCTGTGAACTTTCTTATCCTACCTTAAACGATCCCTGCCGAAGATATCCATTAATGTGTTTACGGCATGCTAACCATAAGGGTCACTTATGACCACGATGTCCATATTTAATGTAGTGCTCGGAACGGTCCTGAGGAACGTATGGGACCATGACATAGGAGGAGATTGCTTTAATAGTTAAACATTTATAGAGGCTAAGGAAAGCTTTATTAACCCCCTCTGAAAGCATTTATAAATATCATATGAAGCTTGCAGGCTGTTTGGGAGGGGGGATGAAGGCTAAATTACATTTTAATGGCACATTTCTGCCAGAAGGCATTCGAATGTCTTTGATAACTTCGTTTTCACCATAAATACCTTTGACATAACGACCCAGCTAAAACCTTATTTATTGCTCCTCTTTTTTTTGTGAATATCGAAAAATTGAGAGTACTCCAGTTTATAAACGAATGTTAAATTATGTAAATAAAACCATGAAATGTTAAATTACGTGATTACAAAAGTGAAAGAGGACTAGCGGACTAAAAAAAGTGTAAATGGAACTTAATCACGCTCTAACTTTTATTTAAGTTATTTATTCAAGAATTCCATTGAATAAAAAAAAAGCTTTGCATATAATCTTATTATATCTAGTGGAATGTTTTTCCTACTTAAGGTTTTTGAATGAAATTTAAAATACCTTTGACATTTTGGTGATTGAGCCTTAATTTTAAAAATATTTTCGCAAATCCTTTTAAGGATCCATCCAAAGCTTTTGCTTTAGGCTTAGGGATAATGATACCTGTAAATATAATAATGGCCGCCGCAGTTGGTAGATGGCACTAGTAAGGTTGTTACCTCCATTTCGTGTTTTTTAACAGGATTAAGCATCCACTCATTATTATTATTTTCATGTTTATGTTAAAGATAATAAACTTAATTAGTTATCAGCAAATAAACACACGAAAGTAATGTGCGAAAACCTCATTTGTGTCAATCAAGAATCAGCAGTGTTCTGCCTGCTTTTGGAAAAGGAGGAAGGACTACAGATCTGCATGGCTTCAAGTTATCCCTACATTTTGTTACCTAATAGATTTTTTGTCATTCGGACAGCACCAAATTTATCCAAACGACTTTCTGCACCGTCTTCAGCTCACCGACTTGTACAACGCATTTTTCAGGTGGTCTATACTTTGGGTCCTTGAGAGGAAAATCCTCTCAATTTTCTCCTTTAGTTCTGGAAACTTCAAATGCTGCTGGCCGGTGAGACCCAATTGCCACACCGAAAGGTGCTGCGCAGATTGGCCTCTACCATGCCTGATTCGGATCGCGATTTAAAGGTAAGATTTATTAATTATATAAATTTTTCAGAAGTATTGACATATGTATTTTTATTATACCTTGCAGCCACCGGCGTTTAAACATAAAATCCGCAAACAATTTAGATATCCTTTGCTATAGAAGGAGACCCAGGTGTGAAAATTGAACTCACGCAGTTCCTCTTAAGGAGAATCAATTATATGGCAGCAACAACCCCCAGATTCCAGCACAAATTAACGGAAGGTTCTGTCCCATTGAGTCTGTTGGGTCGGTGAGGATAGCTCATTTTCTTTAATTAAACTCCCAAGTTTCAATTAAAGCAACTGGAAAGTTTACTTGTATATAATTGGATGCAGCTGATTCAAGTGAGCCGGATAGATCAGTTGTTCTCAAGAAACACTGTAGAACATTCTAAGGGCACAATCATCAATACTCTGTGATTTTGTTCACAAGATTTTACGATCAACAGTTTAATCCCCCTAAAACACTAGTACCGCTAACGGCCCTGATTTATTCGTGGGTCTAGATGCAAAAGGAATGGAATGACAGCATTATAAATAGCCCTTCAATATTATTAATAGATGAATATTAAATTAAATATATAATCATTCAACTTGAAAATTTGTTTAAGGGTATACATTAATTGTTATTTACAAAATAATGAGGACTAGTTGTTACTTAACATTGCAAATTACTTCCCTTTACTCTTAATTAGGGAGTAAAAAAAGTATTGTGCTGATTTCTGGACCTAAGGCTATCCCCATAACACCCTTAACCAGTAACTCTATAAGCCCCTTTATATATCATAATAATAAAATGTAAGATTATGAAGAATAGAACCTAGAGGTTCTAAATGTAATTTTCGAAACCTATCTCAGCTTTGGGCAGGATTTCTCAAAAATACTAAAGCGTTTTCCATTTGAACCCCTTATTTAAGGTTATTTAAGAGAAATTATCAAAGATATTGCGTTGTTACATTTTAAAATATATCAGTTAGTAAATCGGGCAGGATAAAGAAATATCATAATTGAATTACACAATAATAAACCAAGTAAGCCAGGCTTGTAAAATATCATCATTAAGGGGGTCTCTGGCAGCCCTCAACCTCCATTACGTTGTGAGCATACAGGCATTTTCAATAATTAATTTTGTAGCAATTATCAAGAAATATGATGTATTGACCGCTAACTACATAAGATAAATCACCCTGACAAAAGACAAAAGAAAAATGAGTTAAATTAAATTTATTATTCATGATTTGCATGATGTTATTCATATTCCATATTATATCATATGTGTAGCGACCGCTAACTACATAAGATAAATCACCCTATACTCTATGGTATATATCTTGTAAATTAATTTAAACAAATGTAAATAACATTACAAACCATAAATCAATGTAAATGTTGTAAACAGTATAAAAGATGCAGCTCCAAGCTAATTAGTTAGAGGCTGGAAACCCTTACCCAGGGCAGGTATCGGTGACCCAGGCCAGGCCTGGGGCTGCCGAGAACAAAGCGCCACCGCAAACTGGGATCCCATTGGGTATAATAACGAGGCACATGATTGGGTCTAACGAGGCACCACTGACCATAAGTAGGGCCAGATCTCGGCCTGTAAATCATTCTCCCGACGACTCTCTAACTGATGACTTGCGGCTGGACTGATGTCTCAAAACTTGGCCTTCTTATTTATGAAAACCTCTGAACCTCTCTTCTGGCATCTGATGCAGAAGTGACGGTTTCTGGTCTCCGAAGTGTGTCTCTTCCAATAACCGGATCAGGCGTATGGCGTGGCTGTACGTTTCGATAAGACAAGCCTTTAAATCTTCGAAGGGACTATCACTCAGAGAATATGCTAGGTCTGCGACCAGCGTGAGTATCCTTAAAGGAAGCTGAGCATAAATTTGCTCTGAATTAGCTTTCGACAAAGAGATCCGGTTTGTTGAAAAAATGTTTTCAGCCTGCAGGAACCATAGTCTTGGGTCTTCTTCGTGAAACTCTGGGAGTTTGCACATCCGACAAATGGCATGTTGCACAGCATGCTTCGCCGGACTAGGCTGGTAGGTTGGCCATCATAAGAAATGGTTTCTTCTATATTCTCGATCACGTCGAGGTCACCAGTTGTCGTGTCGTCACGAGGGGGTTACCTAGTTAACTTAGTTAGTGAGGGTTGATTAGGCTATGACCTGGACAATCGTTTCATGACGGTCTTACTATTTGACTCCATATTTGATAGGCATGTACCCCGACAATGCATTATGTTCAGGAGAAGAGGTATAGGGTAGGTATACCCCTTACCTGCCCTGGGTAAGGGTTTCCAGCCTCTAACTAATTAGCTTGGAGCTGCGTCTTTTATATTGTTTACAACATTTACATTGATTTATGGTTTGGTAATGTTATTTACATTTGTTTAAATGAATTTTTTAATATATATATACCATAGAGTATAGGGTGATTTATCTTATGTAGTTAGCGGTCAATACACATATGATATAATATGGAATATGAATAACATCATGCAAATCATGAATAATAAATTTAATTTAACTCATTTTTATTTTGCCATTGTAACAGTTTTGAGATCTTGTAACTTCATTACAAATAAACATACAAATAACTAATCGAAATGTGGACTTGTACAATGCAATTTCTTTTTCATGATTTTTTCACATATGTAATTTACAATTTTTTCCCCCGTAATATAAAATATTACATGTTGTTAGATATGAATACATTTGTATATTCCGTATGACTACTATATATATTTAATTTTGCATATATAAAGAAAGGGAATAAAATAAAAAACCAACACCTACTTAATTAGTTAATCAATCTACGTTTATCCCTACTCTGCTTATAAATATTGCATATTTGTTTACAAGTAATAACTTTACAATATACAATACAATACAACCGGTTATATGTACCAAAAGGACCATTTGTGACTCCAAGTAATTGATAAAACTAGTTGCTTGTCGAGGTGAAATTTACATATTATTTTGCTTTTGAAGCTATGCGACGGACCATTCTGGTTTCTTGGTCGTAGTTAGGAGCTCCAATTCATATGGAAGAATTTATCCCAGGATTGAAGTCGGCACCAATGTCTAATGGAATGGAGTGAGTTTTTATTTTTTAGTGTGTACTAATAAAAAGGTTATTGTAATGCTTTGTGTGTGCAGTGCTAATATAATATTCTACGGTTTAAATCCTTAGTCTACTCCCGGAACACAAAATCCTGCCTCTCTGATCTTTATACTCCTGCCCACAAAACTCCAGCGTAACCAGACGGTGAGCCCCATCACCGAGTCCCTATGCAATGTTATCAACTTTTAAACCACAAAAAGAATGTTAATTTTTGAGACAATAACTGCTTGAAATGTATGCAAATGCAGTAGAAGGAGAAAGACACATTGTATCAAATGGTAATCAATTTAAATTAATTTTAAAAAGACTTACCCAAGGGTTTCGAAAAAAAAACTGCAGCATAAGATCGCTTCCTAGCTCGCTCCACTACTCTCTGGAACTCTCTCTCTCTCCTAATATCCACCATCCTTTATTATAGTGAACCTTCAAAACCATCCTATTCCAACTCCCTCTCACCATCCTGACAGAAGATTTTAGTTTTATATTTATAGATTTATTCATTATATTATATTCTCATACTTTTATTCTTTGCATTTATATTTCCATCATGGTTTACTATATAAATCCAGATGTTAAGCTCGCTTCTTCCTTCTTTTTAACCATTGTATATTTAGGTTATTATGAAATTAAAAAGTTTTCATTTCATGTTGACTAGTATTTTAATAATTTTTTTTTTCTTATAGAGGTTTACACTTTGTTTTACTTAGTTATTTTTTATAGTTATTGAATAGTTTTTTTGTTGTGAGCTAGAAATGAATTTGTTACCTGCTCTTCATTGTTATTCATAAGGGACTTTATCCCGGAGTAAAATTGTTTTTCTATTCTATTCTACTCTATTCCAAAACAGACAAAATAAAGTTTGCATTCGTTATCTTTGAAACTAGTTTTACATACTCTCAGTGATACGAAAACTTCATTGAACCTTAACTCATACCTAAGGGGTTTAGTTTCAATAACTCCTCGATTTTTTTGAAAATTTTACAGGAGATACAAAAACATTGAGCTCTGAGCTGAATTTGATGCGAGGATGTATTTTTGACGTCGTTATTCATCAGAAACGTTCAAGGATTAATAAAATTATAGAAGAGGCTTAAAAAAAGAAAAAAAAAGACTGCTAAAAGTTAATCCTGAAAATATTGGATAGAGCTGATTTTGATACTAAACGCCTTAGTTATCCATATAGTCTTATATATAACATGGTATTTATCCTTCAGTTCATTTAAATTATCTTGAACCTAAACTAAACTAACTAAAACAGGGTTAACAGTTATAAGTACTGTTGGGAGTTGACAGACTGTCACAGCAGGCTGCCGTACAGTTTACATACTGAGCTAGCTAAACCATTAGGGAAATTGGCTCACAAACGACAGGCCAATCCAGCTGCTGACAAAGATATAATTACCGACCTTCAGTTAGAATTAACGGAGCCTTACTCGATAGTTGGGCATCATTACTCTGTTTAAGGTTATTTGTCTCTCTTCCCCTCTACACTTTGGTCGTGAGGAACAATAATCCAAATATTTGATTTTCTGGTTAATTTTAAACTAATTGTAAATTAGTTAAACTTAATAAATAAATGAATGAATCTGACTCTAAAGATAAATATTTGATCTGAACTTGAATATGAATATCAATATGAATTATTTAGAGCTCTACGTAAAGCTAGGGTTACCTATCTAGGGCTGAAACTGAAGTAACTAACCCTCCCAATTTAACCAGTTATAATAGTTTGAACTTTTGTGATTTCAAAAAACAGATCGTTTACTGGAACTGTAGCCTAAGGAGGGCAACAATGCTCTTTGATACTTGAGATGTCAAAATTGGAAAGAAAAGGCTGTAGGTTATGTTACGGTGCTCATTAGTAAAAATACAAAATCGTACATGTAGCGACCGCTAACTACGTAAGATAAATCCCCCTATACTCTATTGTATATGTATTGTAAATTGTATTGTAACAAACCAGTGTAAGTCATACCGGTGTAAATATTGTAAACAATAACGCAGCTGCAAAAAAACTAGTCAGAGGCCCTTGAAGGGGGAGTCAGGTAGCTGCAAGGGGCTGGGGGGGTCCCGGTCTAGAACAGTCAAGGGTTACTGAAACCCTGTGGTTTGGTTGGTCAGAATAAAACTCCAGATCATTGGTTACTGGGGGCTATATATACCCCCTAGTTTTAGCCGTTAAATCATTCTAACTACGGCTCTCTGGACTAGTACTTGCTGCTGCACTGATGTTTCAAGATTTGGCCTTATCATTTATGAAAACCTCTGCATCTCTCTTCCGAAACCTCGCTATGTCCGGCCTCGTCAGACCCCACACTTTCCTAGTGGGATTCTCTGCCTTCGTCTCGCTAAAACTAGCACCTCCTTGGGAGAGACCTCTCCCTCGCGGACGACGGTTGCCGTGGCCCTACATACTTTACCTAGTAGTGTCTCCCTCGGCAATCCAGTCTGCCTCTCTTCAGATCACACTCGCCTTTGGGATCCGGATGGTTTTCGCCTACCCTCAGATACCGAGCGTGAATTCGTGGTCATTCCAAGACCACATGAACTACCTACAATAGGTATTCTACCTACCCTATACCTCTTCTCCTGAACATAGTGCACTGTCGTGGCACATACCTATCAAATATGGAGTCAGATAGTACAGTAGTAAGACCCGTCATGAAGCAATTTTCCAGGTCATAGCCTAATCAACCCTCACTTCGTCACTAGAGCTAGGGTAACTAGGCACCCCCCCTCGTATCGACCCAATAGTACATTTTAAATGTATTTATTGTAATATCAGACAGAATAATAAAGCCTTTTTTTTGTATAGTGAGAGAAAATATTTTTTTATAAGTAGTAGTATGGAAAAATGAGTCACATGTACGAACACCATTTTGGTGGGCTCATTAGATGTTTACCATACTTACTTATTATACAGAATAATGATAATAAAGAAAAACAACCCCGTTGAACGGCATTAAATTAAACTCAAACTGCATCATCGTAGAATATGTTTTTTATGAGAAGATTATTGGAAGGAAAACCGTCATGAAAAATACTATCACATGGGGAATCCTGCGCATGCAAATACGGTGTTTGTTGAAAGGATGACACGTGACCTACATTTGCAGGGTGCTTTTCTTTCATTAAAATTTATATGCCATCAGATCCGTATAAAAAAAGAACACGAAAATTTTATTTCATTTTCCTTTATAATATTCCTCTCCTCCAGCATACAATATTTAAAAAATAAAACGTGTCCGTGGAAATGCCCAAATTGATTTAATTTGCTGTTAAGTGATAGTTATCCATTTGGTTTTATTGTATTGTTTGTTTTTTATCTCCTACACTAAAATAAGTATATTTATTTATGATTTCTACAGCCTAATCCCTATAAGATTGCTAGCTCCACACATCCGTGCAATTGAAACTGAAATTAACTCGAGATTCAATTATAATAAATAATCCATTGTTTGGACTCCTCGAAATTCCCCTCTCTTCTTTCAGCCTGAACTGTTATATCTAGCTGTAATATGCTTCAGGACCAGCGTGGAAGATTTTATTTCCTTCTTCTTTGCTAGGGAGTGATTCAGGAAATTCCTGAACGTATAATATATGTTTACATTGCATGTATGTACATTATAAATTAAGAGCAATATTGTATATATCTTATGAATGGAATAATTATCATAATAATAATTACAATTACCCATTGCCCCTTATATTTAACCGTGGAGCGATACTTTATGATAAAGTAGGAGCTGTTGCCACCGTTTGTAGATGACACTGTGCGACCCGGGATAGAACTTGAGTCCCCACAATTAAGCTACGTGTACAGTAGATGCGTGTTCTGACAGGCTCGTCAGAACAATTAAATTAAATGGAATGTTTACACTGCCTTCAACTGCCTCTGCAGATTACGTACGAACACGTCAGAACAAGTAGGTCGTACAAATCAGTTTGACTTTTTGCATTAGCTGTGACTTCCCCGTCCTTGTCGTATGTTATAATCAATAAATTATAACAATAGATGTAGAAAAATTAATTAGTCTTGTATTTGAAAATAAGTGTCTGTGGGAAAAAACTTTCTTGTACTGACAATGTAAATGTAACACTTAGTAAATGTAACTTGACTGTAAATGAACACAAGTAAAATTTTTAGTATATTTTTCATTGTTCTTGTTGGTATACATTTTTCTTTTTTTACCTTGGAACTTTACAACTTTGAAACTAGTACGATTTTTCTTTAACTTCTCTATTTATTTACAATATATCATTGAAACTAAAGTGAGCAAATGGACCTATCGGAAGGAATCAAGCAAAATTCCTAAAAGATGCTCTGGGAGTGAAGGTGGTCGCTTCAAAGAATATACGTGGCCTTATTTTAAAAGTATAGAATGTTTTAAGAAGAAATTAAAGGGCAATGTCCCAAGTAGCTCACATCTCCAAATAAATTATGAAATAAACAAAGACATGTAATGTGTCCCCTTTCCCTGAATCCGACCTAAATATATCCTAATCCAAATCCACATCGGAACACCAAACAATTCACATAACTATTTGCAGCACCTGAGCCATAGAATCTCACCAATAGACAAATTATTAGTCCTTAAAGGAAATACAATTACAAATTTATCAGCAAAACAATTTACCCCAAACAGTGAATATGTTGACTATTATTTCGTAATGAGTTTACTCCCATACTTGAGGACAGTCCCAGAACATTGAAAAATGTTAGTTCGAGAAAAACTACAAGTTTATTGTGAAGAGGACTATTACAGGGAAAACATAACAACATTCAGGCAGCTAGAACGTTTCTGAAACAGGTACATCAAACCAGAAATGGGAAAATAGTTCAAGAATTTCCACAGAAAGTTACATACATTTCAAGCCATGTTGCTCCAAGTGCTTAAACTACTTCTCATCACGAAGACATCATAATTTGCTAGTCACGTTCCGGGTAATATCCTTTAAAAATATAACCATTTTCATTTGTTTTTTTTTGTTAAAAGAATTTACAGTATAAACTTTGTAAATTAATGTAATTCACAATCAGCGTTTTGTTTTTCAAATATTATTTTTTTAAATTTATGTTTTTATATTGTGCCTATTTTTCCTAGTAATGAATAAAGTTGATTTTTTTTTTTTTTGCAAGAAATGAAGTTTTTCTTACCTTAAAATTACAGCCAGTCTTTCTTCTGGTGAAAATGACAGACCAAAATTTGACTTTTCCGTTTCTCTCCTTAATACCCGTGAGTGTATATTTTGAACGTTGTGAGTGTCGTGCTGAAAAACTTTATTAGTTGACTTAAAAGATCTTGAAAGAGCATTTAATACTCTCCTTTGTCGTACCTTCCAGCCTAGAGCCTGCAGATTCCATTTTTTCACTATTAATAAATACTTTAATGCCATATTTATAAGGAAATATCCATCGTCTATGAGTTCTGTCTTCGCTAGATAAAAGCGAATTGATATTCAGTACATGCCTGCACTCTGTTGTGAAACTACTGTGTTCTGATGAACAAATCTGAGCTCTTCTGACCAACTACTTTTCTTCAGAAGAGGCATCCACTCTAACCGTAGCCTTAGAAGACGGCATACTCGCCGCTATACCACGGGGATGGTTGTGATTTTTTTTTTATTAAATATTATTTCAATATATCGTGACGAGGTTCATCTATATATTGCCAAATTAATAAATGAAAAAAAAAACATTTAGTTACATATTTATGTATTGTGTGGTCTAATTTGTCTATAAAACGCGAACAAGTTGCGAGTTCAGGGTGATTATAATAATTGAAGAATGTGACTTCATTCCAATAAATTATTCAGCCTTCGGGTAAATTATAAATTATTTGCAGCCAAGTGAAAAGGGTTGAGGAAAGGGCTCGGAAGTTACATTTAATATAATTTGAACTGATTGATCAGTTGTTTAAATATCCTATGTTCGTTTTTGACCCAAAAAGTTATCATTGAAAGTTTCATTTCTGCACGATTTAAAAAAATTTATTGGTTCTGTTTAGGTCACAGTGATCACATACCACCACTTTTTATTGTCGATTTTCCATGCATACATATATATATATTATTTACCTGGATGTAATAGGACCTTCGTGCCTGGTTTACCTGAGGGAAGTCTTACCTGGGTTTAGCGGTAACTGTTTTTTGTACTATGAGACCTCCCCCCCCTCGAATGAATACGTCTTTTTTTTAGTTAAAGGTGTACTTGTGACTTGTTTTGTATTAGACTTATTTCAGCTATCATAAGGGTTTAATCCTCATTTGATATATAACTCCTTGCTCCTTAAACACCCCTTATGTGGTTTTTATCCCTGATAGTGGTCACCACAGGTAGGAGATTAAGCTAGAGCATAAGGGCCAAGGTTAGCGAATTAATTAAGTTTACATTGTATAGCTTTTTATTGTTCCATCGTATAATTTTATATTGCAAAATAACGCCTCAAAAAGCACGTACAAAGGTTCATATACAAAGAAAAAACGAAGAAGCTCATAGGAAATGTCAATCGTGATCCTATGCCGTTACCAGGTACTTTTTATCGTCGATTTTCCTTTAAAAATAATATTTACTAATTTTTTGTGTGTGAGATTGAAATTGAAACGAGAAGAGGGTAAATGCAGGAATAAGTGGAGGGCAAACAGTGGGTGCCACAGCTCTGCGCCGGAGCCATCACCGATAGGACTCCTCCCTCTTCATTATCGGGAACCTTTTAAGATTTTAATTTAAAATCTCAACCACTCCCTTAAGGCCTCCTTCTGAAATTTTACTCCTTATTGTAAATATTTCTTTTCCTCTTGATTGAATCTCCGATGGTATTTTCGGAGGCATTAGAAAATTCAATATTCACATTTTTCATTTATATCGAACGCAGAGAGAGGATGAACGTGGAAGTGAATCGAAAACTATCACTAACTATAATGATATTTAGTTTATAACATTCTAAGCCAAAGCCTCATACTTCCATTAATAATAATATTCCTAACGTCCTAAAAACGTGATATTTAAAAATTTACACACTTTTTTTTTATTCTAAAATTTTGCCCGCATGAGAGTCAGATATTGCGGATAAGTCTACGCAAACATGTTAGAACGTCTTCACTCTAATTTATTCTTTATTTAATATTTATTATTTGAAACTTCTTTATTGAGCTAAAATTCCAATCTGCATTTTATTAGTAAGTAATTGTGCTATCGAAGGAACTATGAGATGGGAAATGGAGTTATGGACAATGACAGCGGTACCTGCATGAGCTGTTCCATCTGGGTGATCAGTTCGATAAGTCTGGTACTGTCGAATTGGAATTGGTCGTTTACTCGTAAGTCTAGTTCCAGTACTGAGAGCTACGTCGATGTTCTTGTCGTGGAGTAGTGCTGTCAGTTCGTTAGAGTGGGTGCGAACACCATTCGCATTCCAAAGAAGAATGAATAAGAAGTAGGAAGGATCCACTTATGGATTTTGTTTAATGGGCTTACGATAGGAGACAAGATTAGTAAGAAGAGAAATGAAGGGGGTAATTAGGGTTTCGAACTCTGTAAGAAATGAGGTTAATAGGCTAGTGAGGTCTGAAGAACTTGAAGGTGGAGGAATGTGCGAAAGGTGTGATTGAGTTTGCGGGTTGACGGGATGAGCAGAATGCTTGGGAAGATGAACTTGCGAACAAGGAGTGGGCAGTGCCTGTGGTTTTAGGATTTGAAAAAAACCCTACAAAATCCTACTATTTAGTTTTGTAAAATTTGTTTAAATCATTCGTAGGGTAGATTCCAGCTTCGCCTGTAAAACATTTACACTTATCCCGCACTTGAGTAAGGTATTGCGGACTAGTCTACACAAACATGAGCTAGCTTTTGTACTCCAACTTGTTCTTACTTACTTAGAAACAGTAACTCTCCTTTGTACTACTATAGGTGTTTGGCAAGCACCTTGGTAAATGAATAGTGGATATTTATGGTTTCTATCGATCAATACGCGCAGGAAACCCGAAATGGGTTGTATTTCTTAATTTAGTAAATTCTTGTGCTTACAATGCTAAAAGAGAGATGTTAGATTTTTATCAGATTTATTAACGGACATCGTTCCGACAACTTGCATGCGTTCCTGATTACAAAAAAATAAAAGTAGATTTTAAGCATAGTGTGACAATAATTAGATATAAGTATTGATACAAATAACAGACAGATATAAGTGTAACATAAATGGATTATGTAATAACATAAATATGAAACAATCGTTCTGTTTGAATTTAAACAATATGAAGCACATGTGACATAGGTGTTATATATAAGATAGAATGTAAATAGATGACTACTATTTTGTGGAAGAATACTAATGAAAAATGAATGTATCTATCTCCATTAGTCAACATCTTAACAAAATGAAGTATAGTGGATCCATCACATAAGTCAATGAGCTAAACTACACGTTTTGTGACAGAAGTGGAAATTATTTTAGTGTCTGAGTATTACTAACCAGGACCTTTTAACACACTACATAATATTATCGAAAAATATTTATTTCTTGAAAAGCTCAACTTCATTATTTTTTATAAAATTACTTTGACTTTTGGAATCTCTGTGGTAAGTAAAACGTTCAAGCAACTTATCATCCCCCTATATAAAACTGGTATTCAAAAAAAAGTTGGTAATGCACTTTTGATGTCAGTTTTAATGACTTACAAAAAAAAAAAAAGTTTTAATGACTTTTTTTAAATTCATAGTCCACTACCCAACGTAAGTTACATTTTACGAATCATAAGGCTGTGGCCTTTAATTTGATACCCTAATTAATATAAGACAATATTTATTTTTCAATTAGGAGTGATTAATAATTGATTCTACGTTATCTTTCATGTTTTTCGTAAAGTTGCTTTTAATTTTTTATTTTTTTTTCTTAGCTCTCTAATAATAAGATCAAGGATGAGGGAAAATAAAGGAATATTTGGGTTGAGTGGATCCGCTTTTATTTTTATCACTTTATTACTAACATATATTAGATTTTATTAATGAGTTCGTTGAGAAGTTTACTTCGCCCCATACTCAATATAATAGAAAAATATTTTTAATTCAAGACACACGAGTAATAATATATAAGAATCAATGAGACCCTAAAAGTGGAAACAAAGCATTTTATAAATAATATAAAAGAAGAAATAAACACCTTGTTGTTATACCAAAAGATGAAAGTATCACGTATTGGGATTTCCTTTAATGTTTTAAAATATTGCAGCCATAATATTCTATAAAAATAAGTTGACGTGGAAGTGTATTTGCAATAAGGTAGGCCTGAACTAACAGTAATAATAAACTGGTGGACCTTACATCAAGTCTTGATTTTAGAATTATGGGTTAATTTTTGAAAATAAAAGCGATAAAATTAGTGACACAATAGTGTTGTGAGGTGGTAAAATTGCAAATAAACTAATCAAATTCGGATTCCAGAGAGAGGGATATTTGCACATCTGAGAATTTACAAGCATGTCGTGAAAAAACTATTTTCCTGAAACGACTGGTTGAGGGTTGCTTACGGCATAATTGTATACAATAATGTTATTGTGTGTTCTTCCTTTAACATTATATAACCAATGGTTCAATACTGTGTAAAAAAGTTCTGCTTCTTGAGTGAAGATCATGCATCATTTTATCTTGTTCTGGACACTTTTGACTAATACTAGCTCAAAAAGATTCTGATAATTGTTTTTTTTTAAGAATGGGTTCAAAAGGTATAGTTTTACCTGATAAAATTGAAATTTTGATCCTACAATGGAACAATGAAACCAAGAACCCTCGTTGTTTAAATAATGGGACTGCCCTCCGCAGATGGATGATTAGTGCGAAACAGTCTTTTGAAATTATGTCCATAATGGTGGAGCAGTTTCCACTGCATTAGCACCGGAATCAGATTATAGCCGCTTCTTTCCTTCAGGTGTTAGAATCGCGCGAGGTTCTAAAGCCTTCAACAGACAATGGATCCCTCTCCCTGCGCACTGACTGGCCTACTCAAAAATTCAATTTTCATACCGGAGATGGGAAGGGGGTTAGGGAAAGGATCGGCAACACCCTTAACGAGTCCTTTTCACAATAGGGCATAATTTATCATTAGCTGCTTGTTGCCTAGTTGGCTGATTAAAATTCAGAAGGCGGTAGAAACATTACTTCATTGCAAAAACTTGTCTTGGGATTTTGTCAAGGACCTAACCATTAAACGAGTAATGAGCAGATAAAAGGCTATATTACAGCTACAAATGAAAAAAAAATAACTATTTCAATATATTTCTAGTATGAAATAAAAGTTATCACACTTGATACAATGTAGTACAGTTTACCAAGCTGGTACTTTCATCCTAGCTGCCTTCTTATAAACTAAAGAAGTACCAAATAAGTCCAAGTTCAAGATGGAGATTTCGTGTCAGCTTACATTAAAACTTGTTAAATTTTTACATTTATTACTATTAAACTACTCGGCACTATTGCCCAGAAATGCTTTTAAAAGTTTATTTTTTTGGGGGGATTTAGAGAAAACTAAGCAAGAGGGAAGCGCGTCACTTAATAAATTGGGGACCAACTTTTTTTCACATTGTCATAAAAAAAACTTAAACAGCATAGTCAGGGGTATTTTTTTAACATAACTTACAAATTTCAGATAATTTATTTTGCAGTCACTATCGACGACAGCACTATCGGAGCAGCACATAGACAGACTAACGTCCATTGTGTCATACTTGTACGGAACCAAAGCCTAACTATTCGGGTTTGACAAACATACCATTATTATAGTACCTACTGGTAAAAAGGATTAAGTCCAATGAATGCATGAGTGGTGTTTCGAAATACAGCAGCTACTTGGTTCAAACTTTTCGATGTCAGGTTGCCATTCAGGTATCGGAAGTTTAGGTATCGTCGCCAAAAATCAACTACTGTTAAAATGGCATAATTTTATACAATAATGTTATTGTGTGTTCTTCCTTTAACATTATATAACCGATGGTTCGATACCGTGTAAAAAAGTGCTGCTTCTTGAGTGAAGATCATGCATCATTTTATTTTTTTCTGGACACCTTTGACTAATACTGGCTCAAAAAGATTTCTGATAACTGTTTTTTTTTTTATGAATGGGTTCAAAGGTCCTAGAAAACGTAGGATAAAAAATGTTGAAAGTAATAGAATATATTTCGAGAATTAACATTTATGCTATTATTTTTTTAATTAACAACCTTGTATTTGGCCTCACTGTACATGTACAAACATGATTCCCCATGTACATGCCTTTTTGATCCATGTCCATTCCATATAATTTGCAGTGGGATATTATGAAACAGGAACACAGCTATATTTAGTTCGGGTGTAGCCTTTTGTGCGGTTAAACCCCGACGATCATGACCACAATACAGTTTTATAAAATAAATATATAAATTTTGTTTCTGTCGGAGATAGGTATGTAGTAAGTGAAATAAATGAACCGGCGTGTGATGAAAAACCGAAATGTTTTGGGGGCATTGTTAGGAAGAAGGAAATGGAATTGGAGCTAGCAGCTAATATGGACTAACGATGATAAATGTCTCTAAAAGCCCGGAAAGACACAGACCGGGATTTATACAGGGCAAAAAAGGAAAACAAAAAGTAAGAAAAGAGATTTACAGTTCTCATTGCTAACAGCTCAGCAGGTTAAGTATTGTATCATTAAAGGTATATTTATTAGTGGGAAACAGTGAAACAGAGACGATCCTATGAAAGCATTTGGACATGCTTCGTAGAAACATATATTTTATTTTTCAGTTACATTCTTTGGCGATTTTCTGGTATGTACGTGTAGATATGCTTTATTAAAACGTCTTTTTTCCCTTAATAACTAAACAATATGGAACCAAAGGACTATTTTTCTTTTCCTCTGACGATTCTCTATCCAATATTATAAATTAAAAAAAGTTTTAAGTATTTATTAGCTTGGCTATTGTTTATAAACCTTTGTGGCGTAATTCTTAGACACCGTCACAGAATTCAACGGCCATGGCGCAGTAAACTTAGTAATTATGTAGTGTATGTATTAATTTTAGTGATTAAATGATAAACCAAGGGGTTTAGAAAAAGAAAACATTTATTTCCTCAAATATCAGTACAAGAAGTATTCTCCCCCCCCCCAATTTTTTTTTTTTTACAGTAATGTCAGTACATTGAATAAAATGTCAACACGTCAAATACAAATTATTAATTAATCATATAGGTTAGCGTTTAATCTGGTCTAAAGGGGCTGAAATTAAGCATGTTGACATTGCCATTAATGTTTTGAACGCCCAGAACAAGTTTCAGTCAACGACGCAGTTACCCACTGAATAAACACAATCACAGATAGTATAATACAAGATATTTAATAAAAAAAATACTCAGCTCTATTTATGAAACAGCACAAAGGCTGGATATCTACTTTTAAAGGTAAGCAGTTATCGTGTTTGGCTTGTCGGTCCGTTTGTTCTGCGATAGCAGTCGTAAAACTGATCCAATCAATCTGAAAATTCGAAAGGTCTGTTGGACTGCATTTCGGGTAATGCTCTATGCATTTTGGCTAATATATATAATATATATATATATATGGGTGTTTCAGTGTAACTTTTAAATTTAAACAATTTACACCAAACTTGGTGCACAAGTGAGATGACAGTCTCGATGACACTGAAGCCCGAGTTTAGTTGAACCCTGTAGGACCTTCTAAAAGAATTTGGAAACAATTATAACTTGGTGTCGCTGGGACTTTCTGAAAGTTTGTTGAAATGAGAATAAGTCTCTCCTTACAATCATCTACACATTTTTTTTTTTTTTTTGGATTGCCACATCGTATTATACTAAAAGCAGGATCTTCTGTTATTTCATAATACGAACCTAACCTCAACCTGGCAAAACTAAATTTATTAAGAAGGCGACGGGAAATGTAACTGAAGAGAGTATCTTAACAGAAAAGGAGAGGGTGAAACAGTTTTTATCCAACCCCTCATTCCAACGGACCACTCTTTTAACTTTGAGAAATTGCCGTTTCCAGTAAAACCTACACTCTCGATCATGATCAACAATTCAAAGGGGCTGTTCATGAAGTACTGGGCACTAGATTTGAGGTTGTAATGTTTCTCCAACATTTTTTTAGTCGTTAGGCAATGGACTCAAGCTTGAAGATGGGCACAATGGAACTGGTCTTATTGCGTTAAGATTTCTACACACCAATTGATTTACAAACTTCAAAAAGCCAGCCCTGTATGTACTAACTCACCCGCTCTCATCTACTTACGTATACCCTTTATAATGTCATTCTTAAGAAAATTGTTCATGTCTCTTCTCGCATTTTTTATTTGGAGTGAACGCTTTCAACAGAACGTGCACTGTCTATTCCATCTTTCCAGACGCACAAGATACCACATAAAAAAGTAACGAGAGAACCGTCCTAAAATAAATTTGATAACAGTAAGACAACTGTGCCTTGGAGTAGTTCAATAAAAATAAAGTCAAAATCTTGTCATTACATATGGCTTACCTTGTAAGTCCAAAAAAACAAATTTTACACAGGAAATAAAAAACTATATTTCATACACCACACATTATGAGTATTTAATTAAATGGAAATGGGTGAGCATTCTGTACTAACAAGATTTTATGGTGGAAGTGAATAGGACTTTTATAAGTAAGCTATCGATATATCGATTTAGTTGGAAACGAAATGTGTCCTAAATACTTCTGGAGGCAATTTTGAGCACCTGAGAATTTACACACGGTAATAAATATGCTGGGATATTTGGTGATTTCCGGTCAATGATCTTAGGAGGGTTGAAGCACTCTATTCAAAACGATTCAATTTCTCTGAGGGAATGATATCTATTCGTCTACCTGGCAGCGTTTCCGAACAATTTTCCACAACTCATGCCTTCACGCCACATCGCCTCTAAATAGGTGCATAGGGGATAAATCGTGAGGTATACGGGGTTAATGGAGTCAACAACTTCTCTTCTGCTTTGTAGATTCTGTGTTAAAATTTAGGAATCTCAACACTCAATACTTGGAACCATCCAGCCAGTAAAGCCCTTTGTATATTGTCACCTTTTCTGGAAAGGTGTTAAATTTTTACAGTCGGATTAATTCTCAACCATCGCGGATTTAAATATCTGATGGAATTTCATTTTAGTTTGAAACTATTTCATTTAACAATTAAGATGATTTGAAATCTCCCTTTTAAGAAACATCGTGCTTCAAAAAAGTTTTTAATTCAACGCCAGGCCCAAGGCATCCATTCAAAACCGTCAATTTGAAGCAAAATTTCACTGAATCCTCTGGAAATATTAAATCACAGATCAATTGCTATATTGCTTTGAAACTCTGAGTTCTTTCTGTAGGTCAATTGACGGCTAAAGACTCAATTGACGGCTAAACAAAGAGAGTTCAGTCAGTTTTATTGATTAATTTAACTTGTTTATTGTAGAATTTTAAAATTAAGATTTAACAATTACTAATCTCTACAAATGATATTATTAAATAACAGCAATTTGGCTAAATTATGGTAGTTCAAGAGGCCAATGGGATGATCTAAAAGTTAGTTCATTATGATATTCTCGTAGATGCCAATGAATGAAATCTCTATCACTCTATATCACCGTAAAATCCAGCTATTATCATTCATTTTAATATTAAAATGTTTTCATTTTTTTTTTAATTTTGCTTTATTTTCGTATTTCCGGCATAAAAACAAAATCGTTGGGTCGTGAATACATAACTACACATCTGATTCAATTCTATAATAATTATCCCCCTTTAACGAATTCAAATTTTTGTTCTATTACATAAATAATGCATTGTTTTTTAACCCCTTTTTTTAAATTTAAGCCTTATCTACTTAAACAAAAAAAACCTTGGCACCTATCCAATCGCGTGTCCATGTTCCTAAATTTCCTATAAATAATAATACTTTGGGTCTGGCCGAAACTCAAGTTAAAACCATAATTAGTTTTTTTAGTTTGGTTTCATTTCCTCTGTAATGTCAGTTTTACCCTGGCAATGGACGGAACAATTAGTGGATGAAATACTCGTCGGGTAATGCTCTTAGGGAAAGGGCTAATGGACTTGCTAGGAGTGCCCTTTCTATTGAGCAATTCCCAAAGCTAATTCTCTTTTATTATGAAGAGGAATTCTCGAGGGGAAAAATCAAGGAGGATGGGGGATTTATTGTTCTAGGGGCGAAGGTAGATCGGATTGAGAAACGTCGATTGAGCGAAATCTTCCAAAGAGCTTGGTAGTAATCTCCATCTGAGCTTGCACTCTTGCAAGCTTGTATTGGAAGGTTTATTTCTTTTGAGCCAAATAAGAAAAACACCTTTATGTTTATTTCTTAATTAATATCTTGATAAACCGGTATCATTCAAATGTTGTAATTCTCATGAAAGCATTTCATACGTTACAAGAATTCCATGTTTCATTTCCATGTAAACACAATTCGTATTGGCCGTACGCGATTTATCACATACGCATTCATAGTTTAGTAACGGCTGCTGTGGGTGAATCATAAACTAATAAAACAACCACTTTATTGTTAATGGAAAATAGATTGGTTGTCTTTCTGGGGAAAATGGTCTGGTTTGAGTTTACTAGGCCATGCGGTCGAAAATTATTGATAACTAAAATAAGAAAGTAGCAAATATATTTACAAAAAAAAAATACTTTTGAGCTTTACTGAAACAACATTAGTTTCTATTGGAATTCTATTATATTGCTGACTCCCGACAGAAATTCGTTTTTATTTAAATATTTTCGTTTCAATTTCTTTTTGTTTTCGTTTTAATGTCGTCTTTCATTATGAAAAAAAATTGAGAAAACATCACGGAAAGATTATATAGAAAGCAATCAGAATTGGAAAACTCACAGAAAAGTGACATGTTTCCTAATGTATACAAAGGGCGATTTTTTTATGACAACCAAAATGTTGTCCACCTGTGATATTTTACATTTCTTTAATATTTTAGATCGGTGGATCTAGATACTACAAAACATACTTCCTCTAGTCAGATGAAGGGTTATCCCACCTCGTACCTGTTCAAAAGTAGAGCCCATCCCTTTAGATCCTGGGAAAAATTAGGAGTATATTCAATTCCCATTTAGAACAGCTCTCATTTCATACTGAAAGAAATTAGTGCGGGCAATTAAGTCAACACATAGTCGCAGTGTTTCTGTAAGTTGTATTGTTTTAACCGTTTAGAAACCCTGCATTGCATTATGTTGAATAATTAATGGTGTGCGGAAAAAGAAAAAAAAACGCTATTTTTATGGATCGCTATTTTTATCGTAATGTAATGCTCCCGAGCTTGGTGAAGTAGAATGATTAATGATTTCGATTCCCAAACTGTTTTATACTCGCCGTCAGTAATTACTCACTATGGCATTAGCAGCTATGGCCACAATGGAAGGTAATTCACTGCGACTGCGCCCTCACAGCAGCCATTCATTCACACACGTGGTTAACTCACGCTGCATCAGCGCTACTTCGGGTACGCCAGCGATTGTCGCGAATTGGAGCGGGTTGTTGGCCCGCACTTTGGCAGCTCTGCAGTATTTACAGTCCCCGGCCAAAAATCAGAAATAGACTTTTACGCAAGGCAGGAAACCGTCCGTCTTCTTTCTCATTACCTCGGCCCTACCTGGTAAATGTAGCAGTTGTCTGTAATTCAGAAGTGGTGGCAGAACTGACGACTGCCCAATGAATAAGTGACTTGGCAACCCCGGATTCAAAAATAATCTCTACATATGAAGTTGATTAAAATAAGTTGTTGCAATATGTAATTGAACAGTGTTATAAAGGTAATTGGAGAAACACTTCCTTAAAATACTTAAACGTTAAATTTTATTTGAATACTTCCAATAAATTTCAACAGGTTTTTGAAATCAAGAGGAAATAGTATTTCTTTTAACTAATACAAAATCATCATACTTCTGTGACGTTTGGAAAAGGTGACTTTATATGTTATGCCTATAACTTACAGCCTTCGTCAAAATATCTGTTTGATATTCAATGGTTTTTTGGTGTTAGTTATTAACTAACCAGCCTTAATCCCCAAACATATGTTATCTGTATATGTTTACAGGTAATACCTATAGATAGAGGTATCTTGGTCTAAATAAAGCAGTCTTGTTATAACGTTCTACGTGTTCTTATTACCAACCTTTCTTAGCTTGTAATTCAATAAACATTAACTGGTGCCGAAACCCGTGAACCGTGGAGAAAGAGAGTTATCGAGTGCGAGCGTAATTTTTTTTTGTTTTTTTTTCTTCTATACGCGAAAGAGAGAAGATGACTGAAGGAGGAGTTTTGAGACAGCCCGTCTTGAATCTCGTAGAGGGAGCAGATATTAGAAGAGTGGGAACTATGCCAGAAGTTCATGCCACGGCGCTCGCGCTGATGAGGGTAAAAGCGATGAATACCCAGGATCTGAGGAAGGCTGTTGCGGAGCTGGAGAGATTCACTGGGGAACTGGGTGAGCTGAACCATTTCCTAAAAGGAGGAGACCGTCTCACAGCTTTAATTGGAGCTAAAGTAGAAGAAAATTTAATAGATCCCAGAGACGTGGAATCGTTGAAGGCGGCCCTGATATGTCGGGTCAAGAGAAGTATACTGAATCAAATTCAGGCAGATGAAGAAACCCCAAAGATGAGATTGAAGAAGGCGTACGGAGGAGGACGATGGACTCCCGAGGAGGACATATTCCAAATGTTTAGGGAGACAAAGTCCCCAAGACAAAGTAACGGGCAATATGCTGCGGGGTTAATAGTCCGTTTCAATAAGATAACGGAGAAGATGAGAGAGTCGATTAGCGTAGAAGAGGTGGAGGGTAGAATGGGATTCTTATCCACAATTCTAAAAGTGCAACTGGCCAAGGAGACAGGAAGAAAGGAAGGATTCTCTGATGAGCGCTCGTTCTCGGAGTGTGCACAATCAATGATCGACACTAGTGCCAAGGAGGAAGAAGTGAGGGTGCAAGACGTCGACAATGAGTGGAGCCGGGTTGCATACAAAAGAACCCGGACCCTGAAACCAACCTGGAGGAGACCAGAAACGTCCGTTATTGGCAGAGACAAGGGAACGACAGGAGAAATAAGATTTAGAGGAACGAGACCGAGGTATGCCCCGCCCAGGGAAGAAAGAAAATGCCACGGATGTAGGAAGGCAGGACATTTAGTGGCACAGTGTCCTCGAACGAAATGTTTTGAGTGTGGCGAGGAAGGACACATCGCGAGGCATTGCCCGTATATCTTCCGGAGGAGAGAATACCAACGACCAGAACCAATGGAGGTAAACACTCAAGAAGTAAGAGAGAGACGGAGCATGACACATGGGGAGAGTGGATCATCAGAAGATGAGTCATCAGGGACTTCGGGAACTGAAGGAGAAGAAGCGAGGCGCAGCAGAAACAGGAGACAGACAGGGCAGAAGGTCGAGTCACGTAGATGGGAGCAACGTGATGAAACCTGAGGAGCGTGTCGGCAGAGAGGCAACCGCATCCTGAGATGTAATGCAATTCGGGAGAGGATGTGTGCGTTGCCAATAATTAGGGTCAAAGGAGGAGAGATGTGTCTGGTGGACACGGGAAGCACCAACACCATCATGTCCCGCGGAGCGCTGGAGAGGCTGTATGGCGGAGAGAGGGCACTCCAGGTTCAGGTATGTAATTGTAGTTTAATCACCCTGGGAGGCCCTTGCGAGGTAGTGGGAGAGTTAGTCATAGGGCTAAATAGGTGGGCGAAGAAAGGGGGAGATCTAAAGATACATATCGTAGGAAACATGCCGCGGGAGTACCAGGTGATAGTTGGGTGCGACATGTTGGGGAAGGTAGGCGCGCGTGTGGAGAATATCGGGGAAAAATGGAACATTAAGTTGGGGAAAGTGGAATATAAATGTCAAGGGACTATATGGGACGGAAGAGCGCGGATAGGGGCGGTTAATAAAATAGAGGGCTGGAGGGAAGGCCTACAGAGGGAGTTTGAGGATATTTTTTACGTAGAGGGAGACACGCTAGGAGCGACTGGGAAGACGGTCCACGAGATCCAGTTAAAGAAAGAACGCGTCACATACGTGAAAGAGAGACGATATCCGCAGGCGCTACGTAGGCATATTAGAGAGGAGCTAGAGAGTCTCAAACGGCAAGGGAATATAATTGATAGCACTTCGCCATATAACAGTCCTCTATAGGCAGTGAGGAAGAAAAATAGACCTGGGGACGAGACGGAGAAATACAGGGTAGTTATCGATTATCGGAAGTTAAACGATAACACGACGGACGAGAAGTATCCTATTCCCCGATTTGAGGACATATTAGACAGATTGAACGGGGCGACAATATTTAGTACCCTAGATCTAAAGGCAGGCTATCACCAGATCAAGATGAGTGCGAACGACCAAGACAAAACGGCCTTTACATTTGAGAGGGGGCATTATCAATTTACCAGGATGCCATTTGGACTGAAAAACGCCCCGATTACCTTTCAACGCCTAATGGATGAATTTTTGAGGGGAATAGACGAAGCGGTATGCCAGGTCTACATGGACGATCTGTTAGTTTTCAGCAGAACGGAGGCAGAGCACGTTGAGCACCTAAGAAGTGTATTTCAAAGAGTCCGCGAATTCGGATTAAAATTGTCCATCATGGAGAAGTCTCTGTTGGGGAAGAAAAAAATCAATTTTTTGGGCCACACCATCTCACAGGAGGGGGTTAAGCCAGACTCTACGAAGGTCGAGGCGATTAGAAGGATGGTGGTGCCCACAGATGTAAAGGGGATCCGTCGACTTCTGGGGACGCTTAATTATTACAGAAGATTTGTGCCGGACATGGCGGCATACCTGGTGCCTATTAATAATTTACTGCGAAAGGGAGCGAGGGTGGTAATTACCCCAATCATGGAGCAGAACATCCGGAAATGTATGTCTAGCTTACAAGAGGAACCAATATTAGCATTTCCCGATTTCCAACATCCCTTCACAATCACCACTGATGCCAGCGAATACGCACTGGGGGCAGTGTTGTCGCAGGAGAGAGACGGTGGGGAACGCCCGGTGGCGTACGCTAGTCTAGTGCTCTAGAGAGAGAGCTCCTAGGTATCGTCTGGGCTATAGACTATTTCCGCCCATATGTCTTCGGCAGAAAATTCCGTGTTCACACCGACCACAGACCCCTACAATGGGTAGGAAAGTTAAAGGAGTCCTCGGCGCGGGTCACGAGGTGGAAAGAGTTTTTGTCCCAGTACAATATGGAGATCATATATAAACCCGGGAAAGAGAACGTAGTGGCAGACTGGCTGTCCAGAGCCATTACTGTGAATGCATTGGAGGAAGGGGAACCATCCGGGGAAATCCAACAGTTTCTCCGGGAATGGACACCCGGGGAGGATGGAAGCCTCGGTACGCGAGGAGATAGCGAAGGTGAGGAAACCCTTGACGAGGAAGGTTCCGCCGCCGAAAGACCTGTTGAAATGGAAGTAACAGAAGGGATCGTGAACGACAAAAGACGGCAGATCATTTGGAAATCCAAGACCTCAGGGCGGCTGCAGATCGCATATGACAGTTATGGGAGAAGTAAAATCGCGACGATTTGGTCGCCACCAGGGGTTAGGAACGACCAAATTTGCCGTGCATTGAAAGATGCCTCGGAACCCGGAAAGACCCATCATGTATTTGTAGGGAATGCCACTATTTGGGAGAAAATTCGTAGACTCTGGCGAACGGAACAACGTGGAGTGGATAGGATATTTATTCAGTGCACGTCGATGGTGGAGACACTCAAAGACAGAGAACAGCAGCTGGAAGTGACGCTGGCCTATCACCAAGGAAAAACGAACCACCGTGGAGTTCCGGAAACGTTGCAAGCGTTGCGGCGGAGGTACTTTTGGTGGGGAATGAAAAAGAGCATACAAGAAATGATAGGGGCATGTGCAGTTTGTCTCACTACGAAGTATGTCAGACATCCGCCACGGGGGCGACAAGAAGAATCGCCCACCGCCGAGACACCGTTGAGTGACTTACAAGTGGATACCTTCACTTGGAGGGGGTATAAGTGGGTTACCACAATCGACAGCTTTAGCAAAGTGGCCATGGCGCACCCGGTGCAAGATCGGTCATCAGACGCGGTAATGCTGGCATTAAATACCCGGTTCCAGTTTTACGGAGTACCAGACCGGATCTCGTTGGATGGGGGCAGAGAATTTGACAATGCCAACATCCGAAAAGAAATGAAGACTCTCGATGTCTCTTGGCATCTTAATACCCCAGGGCACCCTAAGAGTAGAGGAGGGATAGAAAGATTGCACAGCACCCTGAGTGACCACCTGCGGGTATATCACGCGGAAAAGGGTCTGCCGGCGAATGAGGCAATGCCAAAGGCGGTGGCCGCTTACAATCATTCGATCCACACCGCGACGGGGTTCTCCCCGTTCGAGATCCTCTTTGGGCTGCGCGAAAGACGGAGAAATGGGGCAGAGACGGTAGCAGACAAGGGAATGGCGGAGAAAATGGCGAGTAATACTGTCGGTTTGAGGAAAATATACGACAAAGTCCGAGAAAGGATAACGAGGGACAAAGCGAGACGAGTGGAACGGGAAAATCTTAAAGTCCGGGATCGAATGGGGGAACTTAAAATCGGGACTATCGTCTATAAAAAACTAGGGTCAAATAGGAGCAAAGAGCTGGTGCGATATGAGGGCCCATTTAAAGTGGTCGTGATTAGGGAACACAACGTCGTGACAATTGAGAGTATACGACCCCCTAATAAGCGGCGAAATGTCCACATAGAACAGTTAAAGCTTCCACCAGGGGGGGGAGGTTATAGATCAGGAATGAGCTGGAGTGTCCTCGCAGCATACACGCGAGGAACATTGTAAATAGTTATAGTTATGTGACTTTTTCCACAGAAGTATTGTTTTTTTTTAAAAGTCAAAGTTTTCTTTCATGTTTTTTGTTTACAAGTGACAGTTGGTTTTTACGTTTTATAGGATTAGAGCTTAATGTGAGGGATTACAGGCTGTGTACGGGCGGGGCTGGCCTTTGCTCCTTTGTAACATTAGCGGAGCATTATTTGAATGGACTAAGACGTCCAAGTGTTGGACTTCAAAGTTTGCGAATGGGTGTTCGTATACTGGTGGGGGGGAGTTAAGTCCAGGCGCCGCTAGTGCCCAGCCTTAATCCCCAAACATATGTTATCTGTATATGTTTACAGGTAATACCTATAGATAGAGGTATCTTGGTCTAAATAAAGCAGTCTTGTTATAACGTTCTACGTGTTCTTATTACCAACCTTTCTTAGCTTGTAATTCAATAAACATTAACTTATATATATATATAGGGTAGAGGGTACATATATATATATGTAGAGGGAAAATAAATAAAGCCATGGAGAGACATAAGGTGTTTTATTCTATATAATATTGAATAATCAATAATATGAACAAACATTTATTATACTTTTAAGTAAATCCTGTGCAAAAAAAACCGAATACCTTATATGGAAAATAATATTCAGAAAACATAAAATAAATGTAACGTGTATCCTTTGATTTGTAATGCCGGAGAAAATAATTTTGAAGGAAGTTTTAAAGACATCTTTAAACTAAAGTCCAACAAATAATATTAATCAGAACATCCAGTTCTTTAATTTGAAACCCTGACATTTTAATGTAAAAGGAAAATATTTAATTAATAATAACTACCCAGTACTTGATTAATCAACGATCATTTTCGGGTTATCAAGTTGAATTTCTATGGAAAATATCGTACCTCTAAACGTAAAACTGGGGTTGTGAAAAAGTTTTGAATATAACGTTGACGATAATTTCAATGATCTTCTGTAATTCTGTAGTTCGTTAATGAAAGTCCCAAAACCTGATACATCGAATCATGAAATCTTTTTTTTAATTCACTACTATGACAGGGAATATTTATTTTGTAATTACTGTTTAATATATTAAACATATAATAATAATAAATGACCCATCACTATTTTCCAAAGAGTTACATTCATTTTTAAAACCATTTGGACATTACATAAAGTTATCTTGGAATATATCATGCCTAAAAAAAAACATTAACTGAGTAAAAGTTGTAATGATTTTTTGTAATTACAGTCTAAAAATGATTTATCTTTACCAATTGTTAAACTACTCAAAATTATAAAATTTTCTTATCAAAAAATATAAGTAAATCATGCAGTATTTACAGTCCCTGGAATACATTAGTAAAGCAGTTAAATTTGATTTTTGTCCAAGTGTCAATTCTCGGTCCGATATCATTTATTATACTCCTACACAAATATAACAAGTGATTCACTCACTTCTTGAGGGCTCCCTCGTGGCCAGCTCACGTAAGTTGCCTGCTGAGACAATTTTAGAGCTGAAGAAAAGTCTATAAACTGAGTATACGGTGTTTAAAGGAAGAAGGAAATAGAGAATTGCTTGTTAATAATAGCGCATGCGCAAAAACTTCATCTTCCTACTTTAAGCATTATTCCAGATAGATACGCCATACTTGTGCATATAGAGGAGACACAAAAAATAAATATGCTAAATCCAATGCTTACAAAAATTATCCAATAAAAGGCAGATTGCAAAAGGTAAAATGTTTCTTTTACAAAGTTTATTGGCGTAGAACTTCCTCGGTAATAAAAACTCAGTAACCTATTGTAGTGCATAAAATTGATCTTTTCCACGATTTAACTTGGGATATCCAATTATACTCATAAGCTTTCTAGGACATCGCTACTCACTCCAATTCACATATTCGTTTATTAATTAGTGCACATATTTTATTTAAAAAAAATATTCAATGAAACGTTCTGAATACGAAACACAACGAATAAAATGTATATTAATTCTCAATTTAATAGATTTTTCTGCCCACAGTTTTTAATGTTCTTGATGATTTAAACTATCATTTTTATTTGCTACAATGCAAGAAGCATAAATACATACGAATGTAATTACAATGTAATTTCAGTCTATTCATTTTGATTTTGAAAACTGGTGGTAAATGTTTAAAAAAAATCCTTCTTAAATTACATTTATTAATTGCTTGTTGTGACGTTTCGATCTGACATTAGTCCATCCTAAGGTAACATCAACTAATTAATAATTGAAGTATGATATTATGCACATTTTTTTTAAACATTATCAATTTTCACATCCTTTAAAATAGTATATATTAACTTTTATGAATTTAAACCTCTCATCGGCTAAGATATAAGATAACGGCTTACAACAGTGAAAATTTTATGTTTTATGAACAATATAAACCGCGAGAAGACACAAATCAATTCATTAGATAATTAAGAAATAACCCACAAGCGGTGATACTACAAAGAAAATACAAGATATCCGCCAACAACATGATTGGAAAAGGGGACTGAAATGTTCAGATCACTTTGAGTGATATATGTCATTTTTTGTACAACTCGAGGTGAAAGTGATTTAGCAGCTCCATTGGTCAAAAACGTTAAAAAAAAAAAATACAGAAGTCATCAGTGGGGGCTACAGCGGTGGCTTGGAACTAGGGCTTAAATTTCGATACTACACCAGATAGAAGAAGTTTTCAAAACCGTTCTGAACCATGAAAAATAATCATTTGATACGGACTTATATATGGTAATAACTCTGGTTAATTAAAATGACGGACACATTAAATTATAATTAAATTCATTAAAAAGATGCTAACTATGCTTAACTAAAAGTTAACTATCTTCTTTAAATTTACTGTAACCAAGATAAAATTTTAATATTAAACAGTTCTTGATATTTACCTCTTTCACAGGTAAATTCTCAAAACCAAGCAATTCTTTTTGGTAGGGAACCGTGAGAAATCATGATGCGATTGATAGTTTCTTCTTTCGTGCTCATATTACAATTAAGAAAGAAGAAACAGCTACATTTCTATCAAAATTCAGATATAGATTTAGGAAAAGATATAGAATTGGACGTCCAATGCACCCATGGAAAGTTTCACGTGAAAAGGCTGAGTCAGCTGAATTCAATAAAACAGATAATTACAAAGCATACATACGCAGGATATACAAAGATAAATACATTTGCAATTAATCTGCAGTGTATCGTATGCACTGAAAAGTGAACGTTGGAAAGCTTACATTCAGGAAAGTTCAGACATCTGGACTATAAAAACTCTTGCCCATATACTACTATAAACAATCGTTTTGAATAAACTAACATGCATTCGCAAACAACAAAAATAATTTTGGTATCTCATGATTTGCAGAAATCGCTATTATTTGTAGTAGCTTGTATCCCTCAACTCCATTAAGGGCAACTTAATCATAAAACCTTGAAATTCGATTTCTTGAGGGCACCGATTCTTCCTGAAGCTCAAGCTGGAAAACATTTAAGACCCAAAAAAGCTAGCTCAGGGGGAACTCAGCTAACTCAGCATTCCGAAAAAATACCACCTTTTTTTTAAAGAACTTTTACTAAGAAGCCTTCAACATTTTTTTTTTAAATTCTGTTTCACTTCATTATTTAACTTCATTTGAACGTTATGTTTTTTAATTTTATGTATATTGAAAAGATAATCGACTAATTGAAGGGTAAGAAATGAAAGTACTTCAAACTCGTTCCATGCAAGAGGGCATCAGGCCATTCGGAAAATTTGCAGGATACGTAAAACCATTACATTACATAAGTTCTAAATAAAATTCTTTATTGGCGCTTTCGTGATATCTATATAAACTTAAATATTAAACCCAGACATTTTTTTTTGTTGTTTTTTTTCCAAAAATTGCTATGACTGGAATGATGTCCTATAAAATTAAGTCATTCGGTTGCACCATTCGAGTATTTGTTTTCCCCAGGAATTGATAACTGAGATTTCCTTGTTTTGAGTCTGGATTTGAAGACTATAAGAGATACTCAAAAGATTAATTTCTAATTCATCTTATTTCAAGAATACTCTAAACGAAAATTCATTAGGGTCATTTACAAGATCAACAGCAGGGCATGACCATTATCGACGAACCCTCAATAAGATGTTGGGTACTGAGTCAGCAATTGGTATTCGAACCACGGCCATTCTATTCAATGCCCTCTCCTCTCCTTCAGTTCTTTCAAAGACAATGGCCCTTGCAAAAACTGTACTGCCGATGTTAAGGGCCGTGCGCTTATCGAGACCGGATCCAGTCAGGGGTTGTGACTGGAATATTAATCGCCAGACTAGTTCCAACAATCGTGCTTAGCAAGTTGCTTCGACAACATTTTTAACTGAATATTTGTATATCATGATGAAGGATGAAGGAGCTACTGAACCCTTGAGCCATTCAAAACAGAAATATTTAACCTTATTTTTCATGAAATGTTTTGTGTATTTAAAAAATTGAAAGAACGCTATTAATTTAGTTGCACTAATTCATTTCATTGCGTTTGAATGAAAGGTTCTTTCATGATTTATATCTCCTTAATCTTTTATATCCAATATAAAGAACCTTTTTCAATTACTGATAATTATTGAATAACAAGACATGTATCAAAAGGAACTTATTTATAAGGAAGTTATTTTGATATTAAATGAAACATTAGACAAAAATATCGACATTCCTTAAGGCAGAAAAAAATATCTTCTTCTGATCTTTAAGCGAGCCACCCTTCCTTCATTTACATAGCAAAGTGACACTTACCAGATTCAATCCATTAACTTAACCTTAATGAGATATTAAAAATTTATTAAGAGTAATTACATCAAATTAATAATTTAACGAAACTCAGATACATTTATCTCAATTGAATAATTATACCGATGCGCTAAAAACTAATTCAGATAAAAAATGGTGGTTTTTCTGGTGAAAAATATAGGGAAAATAATTACTTTTTATTTATTGATAGGTAATTAAAACGATGTGATACAATTCTTCTTTATTCTTTCAAAACTGACTGGTGGGCATTTAAAAGAAATTTCAATCATAGCAACTCTCTTTCTTTAATTTTATAATTAATATAAAGGATTTCAGTTTATGTAGGCACAATACTCCTTTTGATTATGTTTAGGGTTTTTAGAATATTTCAAACTTATAATTTTATAATTGCGCCATATCGCGATTATAATTTAATTTAATGAATTTGTAATTAATTTAATTCGCCAAGTTGAGTTTGTGGCCTGTGGTATGTCTATAGGACCCTGTCTCCTCCATCAGGGCGATATTGTGAAAACTGAATCTGACGGAAACATTCCTATTTTCAGAAATTATAAATGGTATTAAGAACTTAATTCCGTCATTTGGGCGAATTATTTAAGCTAAGAAAAACATATTAATATGCGTTAATATGCATAATTATTAAATTAAAGCCTTTATTTCCGTTTTAATTTTTTATTATATTTCATAAGACAGTTTTTGGCTATCTATAAATGTAAACAGGTATGTTAATGGAAAATATAACTCCCGATAAACTCCTAGCAAAAATCACCCAAATCCACATCTAAAACAAATCTAATTATGTGATTAACTGCTAACTGACTAATTGTTCCTGAACCAAAATAGTATTGACTACTAGTATTCGGTCCCACAGTTTGGTTGAGCGCTCGTTAACTCAAAACTACACCAAGCCCGCAAGGCGTAGATGACAACTTGGTTTTACTCCTGCAAAAAACTGTCTTCCAACCTCCCACTTTATCCGATTTAAGGCAGAATATTATGAAATGAGATTCTCCGAATGCCTGACTACCAGTAGCCAAAGGTGTACTACAAGAGGATAATGTACTTAGATACCATGGTTAGCAACAAGCCACCCAAAATCGGTTGTCACAGCTAAGAGCCTTTAAGCACAGATTTGGTCATATTTACGAACAACGTATGCCATATTGTATGGCCTCCCGAGTTTATTGTAAGCGATAAGACGTAATATTGGAGCTAGGGGTTAGACTGTTGCCTGTGCATATACTTATTCTTGTATTATGCTTTACCTAAGCAACCTATATCTGAAGGTGCAGAAGAACCAGCCAACAGTACAAATACTAGTGGAGGTTCGGGGGGAGTACTAGACCTTGTACCTCTAACCACAGTCATTCCATGACCACATAAACTACCTATAATATTCTAGCCTGTCTGTGCCTCTTCTCCTGAACATAGTGCACCTTCGGGGCACACCAACTAAGACCTTATGGAGCTAGATCAATAAACAAAATACGAAGAAAGCTGCCGCCGACTAGGCCAATGTACAAAGACCACAGGTTTATTATTTATCTCTTTCTTTCACACCGGGCAGTGGCCGGGTCGAAAAGAACTCCCCCGGCGGGCGCCTCCGACACTTGTTCGTTATGTGTAAATTTGAGTGTCGGGAAAGGTTGAACAATTGTCAGAGGTCCACAATTGTCGGAAAAGGTGAACAATTGTTGGAGGTCAACAATTGTCGGAGAGCGTCACTAGGGGAGTGCCTGATCACTCTAGCCCTGGTGACAAGTGCGGATTGTTGTAGTTAATAACATGGACCATGTTCCATGTAGGCGTTAATATCTGACTCCATTTATTGATAGGAATGTGTCCCGACAAGACACTGTGTTCAGGATGAGTTTCAGAGGTTCATAAAGAATAGGACCAGTTTTCAGAGTTCGGGCGAGAGATCGGCAGCGTAATAGGTACAAGTCGTCAGAGGTCTGCTAGAGGCTGTGAGGCAAAGTGCCGTCGTAGAGGTGTGGCGTAGCGAGAGTAGATTAGCGGAAGGCTGAGTGGGCTTACTCCCAGGGCCCCGAGGCCCTGGCATATCGCGTGGTAATCGGCTGTGGAGACTAAGAAACAGAGTGCAGAGTGAGCCTACCAGGGCCAAGTGGCCCTGGTGTAAAGTTACAAGTAGTGTGGCTCGGGAGACTAAGAAACAGCGTGTGTAGTGAGGGCGAAAACTTACTGATATATATATGTACCCCCCTCTCTCGTGGAAGGCGGAGTCTGTCTGCAGGTGGTCTGTTTTATTATCCGATGGGTCCAAAAGGGTGTGCTTTATGATGTCCCGCCTCCCGAGTTACGTGACTAAGCTGTTCCTAGCATGATTTTATGACCACGGAAACGTGACTGAAGGTCTACTCTAATAGGGGTAAGTGTGCTTGCCCTAGGTTTTATGGCAGGGCCCTCTGAGTTACTTGTTTACGACTTCCGACCTCTCTATGATTTATTACAAGAAGTTTACACAGATTTGCATTTCTATTATAATACATTATGAACCAGAGCATAGGGTAATTTACATATGTGATTGGCAATCGCTACATTGAGAATATTAACAAACGTTAGTGTAAAATCATTACCTTTAATCTTATAATTTTGTTAAATGCACATTACCTTCTTGTTTCATGACAAACACCGTAAGGTAAGGTGCCGGATTATTATTAATATTGTTATACAGCTTATTACGAATTATTGTAGAATTAACTACTCTCCACTTTCTTTGTCTCTGAAGTTTATGTAGACAGATTATTGGTGAATTAAAGTAGGTATTATTCAAGAGGGGAAAAGGAATTCGAAGAATTCTCACTTCATTTATTATGGGAGAAATGCTATTATATTATATTAACCCATCCTCCAATTAGGCGCAATAAGAAACATTGTTACTGCCCATATTTGATTTTTATTTTACTTTTTAAGTATTAACGCTTGCTAATTATCAGCGTTTATTAGTAACATACAGAGCTGTTTGAGTTGTTCATGCAGATTTATTTCATAAATGATTATACCCCCCTAAACAAGGGGTTGAAATTCGTATAAATATGCATTTTCTGTTACGGTATTGAATGGAAAATGTCTCTCCTATATCTCTAGAAGAGAAAAAAACGTAAAACAAAAAAGTCCTGAATCAGAGCAGCTAATCAAGCAGTAACACACTGACAGCTTTAATTGAATTTCAACACTTACTGGTAGCTGTGGACATCCAAAGCAATTATCATCTGACTGAGACTCCATGCATCAAAAATATTCTCTCGTTTGATTCCAATTTGTCATCTCTCCGTCAGAAACAGGGACAAGGTAGAATCAGCTTTGTAGTAGCACGTGACTTGTACAGGTTTTTTTTTTTTTTAACGTGAAATGAGTATGTAGATACAATTCGTTTTATGTGTGACACAAATAAAATTAATACAACACACCAGATTAATGAGAAGTGGAATTGACCTACATAAAAGTACGCAATAATCAGGACTATATTTTATTTAATGAGGGAAATTCTTGATCAGAAACAATTTAAAACATAAATCATTATCCTTGATAATTTTTATAAAACTTTTTAAATTCAATACCCAAGCAAAACCTATTTTCTTTACAAATACGATAGAATTTAGTGATTTGCCGAAATCGTTCTACTAAATAAGCTACAGCACACTTATTGAATTTATTCTATATCATATAATAAACATGAAAGATAATTTAAAGAAAATAAGATAACTTATAAACTGCTAATATAATAAAACAAAGCGAATTGAAAATAAAGGTTTTATCTTACAAATACTCCCTCGAAACTCTAATGAAAGAAGTTTTTAATAAAGTGAATCCTATATCAAGAAATCCCTTTTCAATATATCGGAATCATCAAAGTTTTGACGCATGTGGACTCCTTCCGCGTCTGGGTGTGTTTCTTTCAAAGTTCATAGGGGATATAGCCTATCTCGGAAAAGAATAACACATAAAAAGATCTTTTGGATCGATAGCTTGGTTATGCCATTTCACGTTAAATTCCATGGCAAGAACGCAACAACACTAAAAAATTTGAGTTAGGCCTCCAGTAACATAAAAAAGTAGACCCTATTAAAGAGAGGCGCTAAATCTCAAGCGCAATCATGAGACGCTTGCTATTGGATGACCATTTTATAATTTTCCTTGCTCTCTTTTTTAACTTTTTTTTATCATAAATATTTTAGGAAATTCATCCCATTAATAAAACAGCGAAAAAAGGAAAACCGCTTTAAGGGTACCTGCTGCGAGCACGAGGTTACCTCATATTTGAATCGCATTAGAATAACAATAGCGGGCCGGGGTCGGTTTTGGGAAATTTCTTTAATATTTAGCGATGTGGGATAAATCTTGAAGGAGATTGGCCAGCTAAGAGGTCCCATAATGTTAAGCTTGCTTGCTGACGGCTATCCAGTTCCAATATAGCTGGCCTCTGGTCCCTTTGGGACCCTCCTCAATCTTGCAGCTAACAGCATTCCTCTATATTATATCCACCCATCCTTCATTATCTTCACATAATTCACATAACAACGGAGAAAATATTTTGAAGAAAATGCCTTTTAAATTACCAACCTATTTCTTCACAGTGATCTCCATGCCCCAACAGTCTTTGACCTTACACCCTTCTATCTCCGAGAAAACATATCCTTACAATCCTCACCACATTAGGTTGCTGGGCCTTGGGAGTGGAGGGGGGCTACTTGGTAGAATGTGAACTCTACATAAGTATGAATAAATTTCTACATCCCGATGAATAAAGCAATAGCAACCAAATTGAATTTTATAAAATAATAATAGGGAAAATTGCTAAGGAATGATCTTTCGCACCCATGAAGTAAAAAAAATAAATGCTTTACATTCCACCTGAAGAGGCCGACCGAAGCTTGTCGGCGTAGATAACAGGTAGTTACCACGAAAATAAATAAAATCCATCAACCGGTTGAAAATAAAACTCAGGATGATTTGCAATCATGCCTTCCGAAGATTTTCTTTTTTCCGGAAATTTAATACTTGGAGTATCTATCATTCAAAGATTGTCCAGTCTGTACACTCTTGCTTATAAGAGTTATTATCTGAGAGAGGAAATATTATAATGAGTACTTATCAAGTGAAAAATACTTTCTATAGGATAACGTCTAGTGATAAGCTATCTATAAGTTTTTTTTAGCCATTAAGGAAAAATATATATTATGGAAATATACTTAATTATGGATATAATTTTCGAAACATATTTTTACGTTGAATATAAGGCCAAAATGTTTTGTTATTATTTGTGGTTAGTTATAGTTTGTATAAATCACTTATGTAGTAATAATTTTGATAAGGAAAAAATAAAAACCATATCGATTAATAAAACCTCTAGCTGACACAGACCGTTCACCGCAACGTATGACGCGGCGGAATGTGGATGGTCTGAAGCGACACTGAAGAGCTAAATATGTCAGTGTCGAGGTCGAATATGAAACAGAACCTTACCCTCGAAGTAATGACCCTAAAACCCAGAATTTGTGCCAAGAATTCTCTACTCGTTGCAACACATATATAGACTGACAAGTTTGACATTTTCCGAATTATATCACACTATATTTACTACTAAATTTACTTGAAATATCACACTTATTTTTTTCCATGTTGTTTGTAAAGAAACAAAATTAATAAGGAATGTCGCAGGCATTCGTCCTAATATCCGGTTCCACAGGAAAGCGATTTTAAAATTATAATGGTTATAATAGACAATTATACTTTTTTAAATGTCACAGAAATCATATGTAAATAATTCTTTGCTTGATGCCGGGATCGGGGTTCAAAATAATCCTAAATTCATCGTATACCTGATTGTAAATTTAAAAATACAGCTCATTATAGGAGTCAGTTCAATTGGATTTATTGTATATGAAATTTTTATTTACCGGAAACCAAGCCATATTAATAAGTAAAATGAAACGAAATTATGTTTTATTAATTTGATTTTATCTCATTCCGAGGAGATTTTTATTAAAACAGGAAAAAGAAACGCATGGATATTCTTGGAGCAAATAATGTTGTAGAAGGAGATTATGAAAAACCTGGCGGCAGATAGGGGGGGGGGGAGGGCAAGGTTTCATCAAGACACCAGCAATGAAGTACCCAGAAAACGGTATTAAAATTTGAAGAGCAAGGGAAAAAAATTAAATTTGCAAACAACCAGACATATTGAATTTTCATTCAACTAAAAAAAGCAATCTCAACTAAACTAAACTTTAATTCCGAAGACAGAAATAGTATGAGAAAACCATAAAAAAGAAAAATAGTGTTAAATAAGTAAATCAGGTTTACTATCCCCCCTAAAACTATGCTTGGGACTTTAAAAAAATAAGGAAGTTTCATATACACATCCAGTAAGGTTTAACTGTGTCACAGTATATTTATTCATGAAAAATGCATGAGATACAATACTTTTATAATGAAGCTTTTTTTATCTAAATTGAGATTGCGAAAAATATAAGAGGTATTCTAGGCCAATTATTATCATGTGATTGAGACTTTTAGAATTTCTGAATATATTTGAAGGGAACTAGCTATTGAGTAAGCATAAGCCCCTAACGCTATTCAGAATAAAACTAAATACAAAGTGAAGAAACGTCGGTCATCTATATTTAATGAACAACCTGCAGAATTATTTTTATTAACAATAATGAGTTAAGTTTAAAATACCTAAATATGTAGAACCAGTCAAGAAAGCAGAATTAAAATAGCTGTTCGATCTCAATAGGCGTTACCAAACTCACTTAAAACTGAGGGCTTTTCAATTATCCAGTTAATTTTGAGGCCTGAATAAAGTTATTAATGCCATTCCAACTCTCATGGAACAACGGGAAACTAACGTTCAAACTTATAATTCCACCCTTGTTCTACTGTTAGTGTCAAGTTTTACATTTATTTATTGATCTCCACTTTAGTTGAAATAATTATACGAACATAACTCCTAATTTTGTGCATTTTAACTATACTAGACATCCCTTAACTACGGACACCTCAATAATAACAGTACAGTATAGATCACGATGCATGTAAAGATGATTCATAAATCAAAGTATTTAACTACTCACAAAAATATTTTTGGAAATGGCATAAAGCAATCGTCACTCGTTTTTTTTTTGTGTAAAAACTAATGACAGCACATAACCCTGTGGGCTTCATTGTTATTTAAATGGAGAATTGTGTTTAAATGTTTAAAACATAATGACAGCACTTAACCCTGGGTGCTAGGATGTGTCTTGAGTGTAAAAATAAGATAATTACCGGTTTCCTATAACAATATCCGTGTAACTTATAGTGCTTATATATGATGATTAAACTAACAAAATATAATGTTGTGTCAACCTCTTTTTCACAAATAATTAGAAGTTCCCATCTTCTTGGTCCAGAAAATATCTACCTATGTTTCCATATTTTAATAATAAAAACCTTAAAGCGTTAGTTAAGAGAGAGGGAAGCTAGTGTACGTAACAGCCGCAGGCACTAGGAGGCGTGTCGAGGGCAACATCCCACCGCTGGTCTGCCTATAAGCAGCCAGATTTGAGGCATTCGACAAGGAGCCGTTTTATCCCTAGTACTTTTCAACGTGTACACATCTAAAATTGTAGGAGGCCGTTATAAAAACACAACAATTGCTGCTTTCGCCGATGACATAGTGGTGTACAGCAGCAGCATGAGCGCCAAGGTAGCTCTTAGACAGGCTGAAGTAACCTGTAACCAGATCAGCGAGAGATTGGGGAGACTTAATATCCCTATAAACGTGGGTAAGACTGACTGCGTAATTTTCTCTTTCCAAAAGGGAAAAAGTCCGCTGCCTACTACTTACACTGTAGGAACGCAGCAAAACTCACCAGCCAACAACCTAGTATATTTGGGCATTCAAATGGACAGACACCTCCGTTTTAGTAACCATTTTGTGAGGAAGTTGAAGCAAACTCGCACGAAGTCTTACAGGCTTACGCATTTATTGACTCCCCCTAATCTATCACTGCACCTCAAGCTGATTATTTATAAGAGTGTACTCAGGCCTGCTTTGTTGTATGGTGCACCGCTTTTTCCTCATCTGATGTATACGACAGCTCGGCGACTCCAACAATCCCAAAATGGTATACTGATGAAAGTGGTCAGACATACTTCATTCGAGCAACGGAGCAACATTGAGCTTCACGGGGTCTTTGATCTACCTGCGGTGGATGAATTCATTCAACGTAGACATATGAAATTTCTCGACTCATTACCGTACTTGACAAAACCGGTGTATAGCACGATAACCCCCGTTATTGATGGCAGGACGCTGTCGAGGCAGGAACGCTTTAGTCTTTAGGTTCTAGTTTTTAAGTTTTTAGCTTGTAAGTTTCCCAGATTGTAAACCGAAGGTGAGCCCCATCACCCAGTCCTGTATATTTGTATTTTGATATTTTCACTGTAAAAAGACAATTGTATTTGTAAATCTACCCTCCTTCAAATGCATCTAAGTATGCAGCACGAGGAGAAATTGTAAATTGTAAATCTCGTTCATTAAATTTTGATCATATGTTAATGTTAATGAAAGGGGTTTAGAAAGAAAAATGCATTCGACAGACCCTCGGCACCTGGCACCTGAAGTACACTACTCTCTCTCTCTCTCTCTCTCTCTCTCTCTCTCTCTCTCTCTCTCTCTCTCTCTCTGCACTAGCGCTTGCTGCTCTACTCGAACCATGGCTTTCTTATTCAACTACCTCTGCATCTCTCCTTCCTAACCTCGCTATGTTTTAGTTGGTGACGTACGGCTGCACTGATGTCTCAAAACTTGGCCTTCTCATTTATGAAAACCTCTGGACCTCTCTTCCTAACCTCGCTATGTTTTAGTCCGGCCTTGTCAGACCCCACATTCTCCTGGTGGTATTCTCTGCCTTCGTCTCGCTAAAACTAGCACCTCCTTGGAAGAGACCTCTTCCTCGCGGACGACGGTTGCCGTGGCCCTACAAACTTTACCTAGTAGCGTCTTCCACGGTCCAGTGGTCTCCATAATACCTACCCTGTTCCTCTTCCCCTGAACATAGTGCTTTGCCGGGGCACACCTTCTAAGATCTTATGGAGTCAGATCAATACGAATAAAGCTGCCCGCCGACTTGCCACCAGCAAAGGTCAAAGACCACAGGTCCACCCATTTTATCTCTTTCTTGACGCTTGCCGGACAGCGGCCGGGTTGTAGTTATCCTAGCCCGCGGTGGGCGTCTTAATTCCCGACATATGATTTCAATTGAAAGTATATAAATAAAAGGAATAAGTTGTACTTATAACATTTCTCATGTTATACCACCCTCGGTAGACTCTCACTACCTTCCTGATTCCACCCGCCTCCTTTAGGCATTCCATACCCTATATCCTTCTCATACATCCTTCAAATGGGGGACTCCCCTTAGTGAAAGACACTCATTAGCCCAAAATAATTTTCCTTTATTTTTCCCACATCCTATTTTATAAGTTTGAGAGCTAAGGAAAAAAAAAATACTTATAGCATTTTAGTTAAATCAGGCTGTTAGAACCTATAGTAATTTAAATTTATTTTTCTAGGCAGCTATAAATAAGACTGTATAAATTAACTGGTGCCTCATAAATCAGTTTTCTTTTTTTTTGTATTTCTTTATTATTCCCCACAGTTCAATTACCACCCTAATTGAGATTTCATATTTTTGATTTTCAAGGGAAATCAATGATAATACCCTCAATATTTTTCTATATATTTAATTTTAATTGTTTTTTATTGCCTCTTTAGTTATAAATTAAACGCCAGCAAGATGTTTTCTCATCACATTGTTAAGAACTCTCCATAAGTAATGAAAAATAATGTCCAGTAGTCAATTTAATAAGAATCTATATTTTTGTTTTCACTAACCAAAGCCTAACAAATATTCAACTTATATATAAACTTAAACATAATTTTTTAAATATTTCCAAATGAAACAGAGGACAAAAGAAATGAAAAAACTAAACAATACCATGTAGGGACTCGGCATTGGTCTCTTAAAAACGTATGAAACGATTGTGAAAAAAATAATACCTTTTGTTGTTTGAACCACCTTGGATACTGATTATAGCTTTTAAAAAAAATAAAGACAACTTTAAGTGGCTAAAATAATGACAAAAAGAAACTGCAATGATTTGGAACGTATTAAATACACAATTATATTGTTGGTTCTAAACACTTTAGTTTTTGGAATATCTTTAACATTTATTTTGTTTTATCGACTTTGGAATGTTCTTAACCATAGGAAAAAAAACTAACTTGAAATCTTAAAAAAGATAGCTAAACGTCTAAATAGTTAAACTGAGAGGCGTCTTGTTACAGATTTGTTTCATTGTCTTAAAAGCAAAATTTAATCAGATGATGTTGATTGAAGTTGTTTTATTTTGGAATATTCCTTTAAAACTTCCGACCGATGGAATAATTTTTATTACCACTATCATCAGACCGTACAATCATACAGACAAACATATATAGATATGAAAGGTGACCACCATTCCTGAATCAGCGCAGAGCCTCTCCCATGAGACCGGACCATGAGGTTTACCCATCTTTTTTCCCATTAGGTGTTGTCCTGGAGGTGTGCGGTCTCAAGAAGGTAGGCAGGTATTACCTTACCCGAGGAAGTAGAGTTATGCTGTATCGGTCAATCTACAGACAGTTCCAATGCAATCATAAATCTGTATAATTCTAATGACGGATTCATAGAGTAGCCTACAGACCTAAGTTGTAAATCACGTTTCGTTCAGAATCCCGTCAAGGCTTATTGTGCAATTGGATGATATACAATCCCAACGGGGATTTTTTCGTCCTGACCTGTTTTTTTTACCGTTTTGCATACATAACTCAAAACTGGCACAAACGAAGAAATATGTTGTTGCTAAGACCTTCCTAGTGAACTTGGAAGCAGAGGTATGCAGTGCGGCTGCCAACCCCGTGGCTGTTGTAAACAACACTCCCCCATTGAGAGGCTCCCGTCACACGGCGTCTATTTCTGTACTGTTAGAACAGGATCCACTGGAACGGATCTCAACTCTCAAGTGTCCACGCAGAGAAATTATAGAGAGTTATAAAAATCATAGAGCTCATGAAAATTTCAAAATGAATGAAATAGGAAAACAGGTAAGAGATTGCTCGCTTTGTTGCACAATTAGTAAAATAACACAAAATTTACAAAACCGGTTGGTAAAATTAATTGTTGTTTTACGTCATTCAGTCTATCAGTGGTCATTCTACCTATATAAGTAGATCATAAATTGTTACAAACAATAATGTGGGTATATAATGAAATCGTTTGTTGGAAGAGGTGATTTCTTTAGGTTTGAGTGACAAAGTTTATTGGGCTCTAAATGAAAGTTCTCCCAATGATCCCGTGCTTGGATTGCTGATACCACTCACTCTGAATAAAAAAAAATTATTAAGTGTGGATTGCTACACAATTGTAGACAACACCTCTTGATTGATTTACTAGGTTTCATTACATTATTTGATTAACATTCCAAAGAAGTTTATCTAACAAGCCCCATGGCCTGTAAATTATAATTAGCCACTAAGGGCCACTATTTGAATGCTTAAAAAAACCTTTTCATAAATTTTATTTTATGTTTTTGCGTATTTATAGTCATCAGCATCTTAAATGCAATATATTAACAGTCATTAAAACTGACTAAACTAAAATCGATTAAGAAAAAATTGAGATAACAGATATAAGATCAATTCGTTGTATTTAGTCGGAAATTCTTTTAAGCTATCACGAAGTTAGTTAGTCTAAAGAATTTCAAAGTCGCTAAATTACGTTGAGGGCTCTGCAATCTCGACAGCTTATCTCTGTTCCATCAGCATTAATTGCTATGAGTGATCCGACTGAATCTAAATACTGTACTATAGCTCAAAATCCAATCTACTAGTCCACCTTCCATGGGGTTCATTTAACGTACCAATAGTTTTCCAAACTTTTATTCTCAACGACTCCTGGTCTCCTGTCATTTTGACTATGGTTGTTTGGAGTATTGTAGTCTCTCTGAGGATCTCGAGATATGGTTAAAGCGCTTGATGTATTGTTCCTTCAAATTTATACACGGGATCCCCAGAGACTGACACATTTCGCAGCACTACTCCGATTTGGGAAGGCTGCACCCTCCTGCCCGTCGCCAATACTTTCTTGGACCCCTCCTCTTCAGTACAAACATGCCTAAAAGCCTCCTACAATTCAAATCCACTATCAACTCCCATAGTAATAGATCCCGCCCATCCGACCTATATTTCCTAACTCACAGATCTGCTTTCTTTGACTGATCTTTTCTTATCCATCACGCGAGCCTTTGGAACTCTATCCCCATTAATATTCGTTGCTCGTCAACACGCACAAACTTTAAATGTAGACTTCACTAGTTTCTTATCTCCCATGCAGCACCTCGCAGCATCTGGCAAACCCAGTGTTAAACTCCATGCCCTTACCCCCATTCCCGCAACGATGGCAACAGGCTGTCAGAATAAACTAGGTTAAATTAGTTTTGTTAGTACTAGTCAAAATCATCCATGAAGTGAGCTCCATCACAAAAATTCACAAAAACATTGTACTGTGTACATTAAATTGTAACCGAAAAATATTAAATATACACACAAGAAATGCATAATATGTTGCTACGCTATAACCAACGTCACAAGCACGATTTGGATGCCATTTTGTGAATAGATGTAAAATTAATATTTTGTTAAATTTACATAAAATTATTAAATTGAAAATGAAAAAAAAAACTTATTTACTTATATCAAAACATAATTCCTGATTATTTTTCTTTTATTCTTCTTATTGAATTTATTTATTCCCTATTTTAATATATCCCAGCAGCCTTTTACTTTCATTTTCCATCGTTAATAATACATACATTTTCTTTATGATCCTAGTTACAGTTCTTGCAGATGGCATTCACCTATATTCATTTATGTTTCAAGTTTGTTCCAGTTTCATGCTGCTTCAGTGTGTGAATTGAACTATCACATATGAATACAAGCCTATCATTACTTATAAGCTGACCACATCAGAGTAATTTATGTTGTACTTTTATGCCAGCTATACATACTTATTTTTACCTTATTGTTATTTTTAAGGGTAAATGTCCAAGAATATGTAGGTTTTTGGTAAATTTATATAAACGGAGAGATAAGATAGACTACGGTAAACATGGGGCCATAAGAGTAATGAGTATTCCAGAAAAGGGTTGAAGTAGTGAAAGAGGTGCAGATAAGGCTAGTTGTTAAAAAAAGAAAAAAAAAAACTAAAAAAGGTCAGTTTGGGGTGGAAGTGAAATAAACGCGTAACGTTTAAATTAACAGCTTGTACATATGCGATAAGAGGATAACATGACGACACCTAACAGGAGGGGATATAGCCAGCTGGAAAAGCGGTTGAAGGATGGACTTAGATAAAGATGGAACATACGGACAGGAGATATATTGGCCACCGCAGATAGGTTCGCAGATAGGATGACACGTCATTTATGACGTCATTAATCCACCTCAAAACCACCCTTCCGCAATCCGCCCCTCCATCCCCATCCCGGAATATTTATCGTTTTTAATTTGCCAAAGGAGTCGGCTTTAGTATCATAGTCTTCTTCCCGGGACGACCTTCTTCAGCTGCCGTGTTCCGAATAATGACCTTAAGGAATCGATACCTTCATGCGAATTTCATAAGAGGTCAACATCTACGACTCTGGCACGACCTCTATTTCAAAGAGATAAATGTATCAATTTAAAATTAACGATTCATAGATAAAAAAGTTAGACATGTTTACTAAGTATTTGTTGAAAGTTCCAGTATAAAATGCCTGGGCGAAACGTCGGTCCGAATGATATAAAATATAAGATTATATTGGAGAATAATTAGCCATAACCTTTTTTCCTTCTGTCCAAAGTTAGACATTGCAAAATTACTTCGCTAACCTGCAGAAATTATGGGGTAGAAAGGATGTTTAGATTTTTTTTTTTTTTTTTTTTTTTTTTTTCATAGCTCTCAAACTTATAAAATAGGATGTGGGAAAAATAAAGGATGTTTAGAAAGTTAGGAGGTGATTATTAAAAGTGGATTAGAATGTTCTGATGTACGAGAGCCACACTAATAACTCTGTCTTTGTCCGACCAACTCGCTATTTATTCGAATATACCCCCCCCCCCATAATAAAAATGGCAACCTCAACTAGTCTTATAACTTTATTCTAGTTAAAGTTTACCGCAATTAATATGATTTTAAAATATTTTTTCGATGCAAGCTTTAACGAAGATTATATTAACTTCTTTTTAAATATGTCAATTATTTGTTATATTTTTCATATTTACGAAACACCTCATGATTTCTCAAGTTGGTCTCCAGGGCCTGACAATGATTATTTAGAACGTTTGTATTGTAATTTTTATTCTATTTAAAATCCTAAGAGAAACAATATTGTAATGGACAAAATTCAAACCCGAAAATTTCTGTTTTTCAGGCACGTTAACCTCTACGATATTGCAGCTAAATATCTATCTTCCCTTAGTTGGTCTTCTTGTAAGAGATCACCATGGCTGTGACATGAATAGTCACAAAGGAGAGCTCAAATTTCCCGGTTCAGATTTCGACCCATAACGGCTAGTATATATAACGGGCTATGTAATATTTTCCCCCTTCAGAAATAATTATTAAAATATATACCAGTAGGTTTACAAATCACAACTATTAATTATTAATAAGGGATGCTGGTTTATAAATACTCTAAACGTGGTGAAACCTCTTGCCTTTGGATCTACTCGTAAAAAAATGAATTGAGAGTTTTGAGTGAGGAATTGAAAAGGTCTCACTGTATTCTTCATAATGAACTCATGAATTCTGAGAAAGAATATATTACAGGCTTTATCTGCTTACACTAGTTTTTCTACGTATTCATTTTTTCTGCTAAAGATAAATTGTGCCCTTTGTTTATTGTGCCCCTAATTACAGCAAAAAAGAATAAATACATATTCCTGCCTGACAAAAAACAACAACATATATAACATAACACTGATGTGATTAGCTTATAAATAATAAAAGGCCTATGTATAAATGTGATGTTTGCAAAGAGTCATAAAACAAAAGTCATAAATGAGTAGAGCAAAATAACATTCTCAGATCATTGCAATTAAAAAAAATTTACAAAATATAGTAATTACAAGAGGGGAAAGAGCGTTAATTATAGATAGAATGTATTAAAACTGGTATCGAATAAAATAATAAAAATAATAATTATGAAAAATTATGATTGGAGTGAGATAAGGAACTAGTAAAGTCTAGATTAAAAAATTTGGAGAGTTGATAAACGACGACTATTGATGGGGAGTTCCAAAGGTTTGTTGCGCTGCTATGTTACGATGTTAAGGCTATAATGTTGAGACAGTACGAAAGCCATTTCACACTTCTTCAGTAATGAAGCGTCGCCAGCGAGGTCCCATTAATATAGCCGTGAGAGGTTCAAAAACGATCTCTCTTGTGTAAATGGGTGAGCATTAAAGATAAAAGCAGCATCAGATAGCTAGTTGCTCTTTTCATTTACTACCCATGTTGTGAATATACTGGCGGAATCGCGGCTTCCAGGAGAGCAGCTTCTGGTGGTATTAGCATATAAGTGTCAGCCTCACACCCTGTGCTTTTGTAGGATCTTTCACTTTAGCTGTAAAGCTAGAGTTTAGTCTTTGCAATGTCTTATCTTTAATACCGACTGACTCACAAACAGCACGACTTGAGGCTCATCAAACAAGATAGACATTGCTGCTTACGATATTGTGGGTTGGATCTTTTGTTATTGAATGAGGAGTTTCTTCCATCACACGTCAGAAAGCAAGTGAAGTTGTCATTTTCAAACATCAAAGAATAACCACGCCATCCAATACTGATACTATCCAATAATGGATTGACATTTTAATAGTTTAATTAAAACATCCTTTCATATTATTAAATTAAATTATACTCTAGCGACCACTAACTACATAAGATAAATCACCCTCTACTCTATTGTATATATTGTAAATTGGTTAAAATATGTTGTAAAATAATTTAAATAAATGTAAATAATATAAACCACAAGTCACATCAGTGTAAATATTGTAAATAATAAATGACGTAGCTAAAGACGAGTTCAGAGGCAACCAGGGGTCTTTAAGTCCGGTAGACTGGTACCTTGGGCCCTGGTCAGGCCCCTTCCGGACTTAACAGCTGTCCAAACCCAAGCCCGCAATGCGATTGACCAAAATAAGATCCTAGTATTAAAGTTTCTAACAAAATAATATCAATTAGTAGATAGATTAGAGGAGCACCCGGAGTAGGGAGCTGAATGCCATGAGGAGTTAGAAAGTCTGGGGCATGTTCATTACCTGGTTTAGGAGAAGAAACTTAGAAAAAAAATAGTAGAAGAAACGATAAATAGTGACTCAGTAAATTGTGGGTGGTAGTTTTGTAAATATCAGATAAAACAGTGTATCTATCAACAGAATCGAAAATCTTCAGCTAATTGTAGATTTTTTGTTTCGTTTGCAAAAGTCATTAGCGAACTGAGCACGCTAGGTTAGCAAGCGTAATATCCTGGTAGTACCTCTTGATGAAGATATCTATGGTAAATAAAACCACGGTAGAGCTTAATAATAAACTTAATAACTAGCTTGAAACATACTTCGAACTTAAATACAAATTATAAAACAAAGGTGAACATATTACTTAGCAATCACCTTGTAAAATATTCATGTTGATCATTTTAATACACTGTATTTACAGGAATGAGGGGCATGGTTGTAACCACGCTTCCTCTCGAAATGGCATAAATTAACCAATCATCCAACTAATCAGCCAATATTTTCCCATTCGCCTCAGACATATCAAATTCTTCGATTCGTTACAACACATGACAAACCCGTGTTTAACACGATTACCCCCGCTCCGTTCCCCTGTCGATGGCAAAAGGCAGTAGAGGCAAGAGTGGTCTAATTTTTAAGTTAGTATGCGACTTTAGTTTAGAAGAACAAAAAAGGCCAATGTAACAAGTATCACTGTACGCAACACGACGGGTAACTTGGGAGTAACTACGACGTATCCTATTGGGGCGCCAGGCCTACGTCAGGAATTCCCGCATCCCATCCCATTGGAGTGCCACCCTAAGAAGAATTTTCTACACTCTAACTGGTGGACTTGCGGCTGCAATGATGTACCAAGACTTGGCCTTCTCATTTATGAAAACCTCTGGACCTCTCTTCCTAACCCCGCTATGTTTTAGTCCGGCCTTGTCAGACCCCACACTCTCCTAGTGGGATTCTCTGCCTTCGCCTCGCAGCTCCTTAGGAGAGACCTCTCCCTCGCAGACAACGGTTGCTAACTACACTACCTACCCTGTACCTTTTCTCCTGAACATAGTGCATTGTCGGGACACATACCTATTGAACATGGAGTCAGATAGTAAGAACCGTCATGAAGTAATTGTCCAGGTAATAGCTTAATCAACCCTCACTTCGTCCCCAGGGCTAAGGTAACTAGGCACCCCCCACGTGACGACCCGGCAGTGCTATTTTCCATTCATTATTTTAAAACACTACACAATTATGAAATTCCAACTTAAAACATGTAGATGAGATAAAACCTGAAAAAAAATATGCCAATCATACATAGGAAAAATAAACAATAAATCCTAAATGAAGCGTGTCATAACGTTTTAGTATGTATTTAAATATAAAGAAAAGAGATTTATTTGATAAATATTTTAATTTAATTAGTTTTATTTAATTTAATAAAGTTTTGAAAATGAAATCTCGAGGCCATTTTTTATGATAAAATCCAGCATAATTTGGCATTCGTTTGTTTATTCAAATATACATGTTTGCTATTTCATAAAGACCAAAGCTATTAACAAACGGGTTATTTCTGGTGACCCTTTATTTTCGAATATAACAAATTGAAGTTAAGGAACCCTAGCGACAGTCCTTTTGGTGGTGCCTCCGATGGATGACTTCGTAGGCTGGATAAATGTCAAGTTATTTATTTCTTTAAACTACCTGGCAAACCTGGTGCTCGACCTGTCTCCTGCTCCCAATCGATGGCATCAAGCTGTCGTTCATGAAACTTAGGTTATGTTTCCTCTTAATATTGCTAACCCTAGAGTGTGTCAGTCACTCTGTTATCTTTTAGTGTGTTTTTGACCACCAAATAATCAAGACGCAGTCTACTAACTCTTTTAATTGCAGTTTAGCAACAAGGAATATGTTACCAATTGATGGACTTGTAAGCACGTGACAGTTAATAATTCACTGGTTACGAATCCAATAGACAGATAGTAATACATGAAATTGGTTAAGGAAAAGTACTTTTGTTAATGCAATAGTGAAGTTCAAGCAGAACGAGACCTCTTGCTATTTTAACCAAAAATGCATGCAAACAGTCTGAAAGTAAACAAAAAATGAGGTATTAGGATTATATGTCATGACGTGTAAGGCTAAAATGCAAACTTGATTTGTATTTGACCCAAGCGTTTCCTCGGCAAAATTTGAAGAATTTTTGTATAATACAAAGGGGCTTATTTAAGAGTGGTTAATCTCACTGTATGACAACGTCTTTCAAGTCAGGACTCATGATGGCGAAAACACATATTATTACTAATGTACAAAGGATAGTTGTGTTACTAACTTGTATACATCTCCCGTGGCACGTATACCAGTGGACTGGCAGACATGGTGATGTGAAATCTTCCGTCCGGCTTGGACTTGTCACCGACTATGAAGTCCGGAGTTCTGTCACAACCCTGCATAGCGGCTACTCTTAGCGCCCAATGCAGCAGCCATAGCACCTGCAACATAAACAGTTTGTCATCAAATCCCATCATTATTACTCGACGTACATTGCTATCAGTTCATAATGCTATTCTAGCCTAAATGTTTATAGTATATGCATGCATGTGTAGAACCTATATATGTATATATGAATAATAATAATAATAATAATAATAATAATAATAACCTTTATTTGCACTATAGAATAATAACAATAACTTCTTAAAAATTCCAAACTTGAAAATGTAAGAACGTAATCAGTTACTCCTGAGGTTTAAAGAGTTTAGCGCTTCTAAACTTTTTCAAAACCACTCATATAAAATGAGAAGCTTTCCAGAGTTCCAACAACCTTCATCTGTTCGCCTTGTTTCTGAGAGCCCTACTATTAACCACTTAATATTGTTCAATTCATGTATAAATTCTTTCAGCTCATCTTCTGTCCTCAATGGCCTGCAATCGTACGTAACTAAAACCCATTTCCTTCATATGATCCGTACCGCATGTCAAGCCAATGTTGCTGTCGGGAGAAGATTGATTGTTATCTATGAGGGTTTGGGATATTGGAGAGCTCAGATGTACTCACGCTGTTATATTGGGTCTCAATTTTGTTCTTTCCCATCAATTCAATTCTCCCTAATGACATATGTCTCTAGACTCGTGTTTCTCCTCTTTTTTCCTGGAGTAAATGGTTGTCTGGGAGGTCCATCCTTTACCTCTTTGGTCGCAATGCCTTAATATTCCGTTGTTTTCTTTCATTTCTTTGCCAGTGCATCTGCTATTTTCGGCATTTATTTCATCTAAGGTAAAGTTCCATAGGCAACTTATTTTACCTTTGAAGTGGCTTTCAAGCAAGTCTTGAGGAGGCACTTGCTTCCAGACCACCCGAACACTTGGGGTAGTTCTTCCTTAAACGTGATATTCTTTTATTTATCATTAGAGGACTAACAATAATCAGTGCGTTGGGTTTAGAGTAATTGGATTGCCACACATTGAAAATAATGTATCTGTTTATTACTATCTCCATTTGACTGCATATATCAATCAATTAGTTTATTAATTCAGCTTGACTTCTACCCTGCATTACAAATACCAGTAAAATTTTCGTCATGTATCCTCTTTCCTACGTTGATTTTATTTGATGAATTTTGTCCTTGATTTTGGACTTATTTTCTGTAATTTCGCTGAAATCGTCCCTGAGAGTTTTCTCTAAACACTCAATTTGCGTTTGTGCATCGGCCAATGCATCCAGTTTTTGGAGCTTTAAAAGTATTTCATTATGTTGGCTCCTCCTGTCATCGTATAAAAAGAAAACCTTCTATATAGCCTCTACGGAGCCTTCCTTTTTAACAGCTGATTAATTCGTAATTAAGGGTTCTTCACTGAATGTCCTAGCCTGGGATGAGGTGAAGTAATTAAAGTGTTATCTCTTCTGCCACTCACCACTTTTCTAGAGACGATTTTCCTTCAATCTCACGAGGGTAATCGTTGGAAACACACACTGGCTGAGACCTTTCAAATGAACCTAGTTCCGAAAAATAGGGATTATCTCTCCCGGAAAACATATTCCAATAGAAAACTCCACTTGAACTATGAGGTTTGTTAAAATGGTAGCACATGCGCAAACTTATAAATATATGTATAAAACCCAACACAAATTACCTTTATCTCCAACAAAGCCAAGGCATGGCGGCTTACCATAGCAACACAACCTTATTAATGGTAATTGACCGGTCAACAAATAGAAAAAACGAGCATAGCGTCGGGGTTTCCCATTGGAATACAGGAAGGTTTCAGGTGAGCGCCGGGTACAATAAAAATAAGGCAGGCTATTTGCCTATAGGAGTAGGTGGAATAGCGGAGCGAAAGGGGTAGCCATGAAGCAATTAGACGGAAAATCGATAACGACGGATACAATACCACACTGACGCAGCTGTTAGTCGCCCATACCTGTATGTGGTCGGCTAGGATAAAAGTTTAACCATGAAAAAAAATAGACGAAACAGCCTGGTCATCGAGCAAGGCTCTGTAAAACTTTCAAGATTGTTGGGTGCTTTCCGTCTGTTACTATGCACTATGCTGCTGTCCGACTTCCTCATGGTTTCCATGTTTTCCTATCGTAGCCCTGGGCTTGGCGAAGATAGCGTTATTAGGCATTCATCTTCCTGAAGATGTAACCGGCAGATCAACATGAAGTACATATGAAGTACATCATTTACCATAACATTAGGTAAACTAACCAATTTTAACTGCTGAATAGGATAATATAACGCTAATTCATTAGTTGTTAATTACATTTCAATTCCATTTCACATAAAAGTTCATTTCCTTTCAAAAATAATACTATCAAACAATATTATAAACAAATTTTATGGCTTATTGTTATTATTTCATCTGGTGTTCCCTCAAGAGGTAAGAGCAAAATTTAATTAACATTTAATATTTGTTGGGTCGTCACGAGGGGGGTGCCTAGCTACCCTAGCCCTGGTGATGAAGTGAGGGTTGATTAGGCTATGACCTTGACAATTGTTTCATGACGGGTCTTACTATCTGACTCCATATTTGATAGGTATGTGCCCCGTCAATGCACTATGTTCAGGAGAAGAGGTATAGGGTAGGTAGTTTGTGTGGTATTGGAATGACCACGAATTCACAATCGGTATCTGAGGGTAGGCGAAATCCGTTCAGATCCCAAAGGCGAGTGTAAACCGGAGAGAGGCAGACTGGATTGCCGTGGGAGACTCTACTAGGTAAATTTGTATGGCCACGACAACTGTTGTCCGTGAGGGAGAGGTCTCTCCCAAGGAGCTTCTAGTATTAGCGAGGCGAAGGCAGAGAATCCCACCTGGAGAGTGTGGGGTCTGACAACGCCGGACTAAAACATAGAGAGGTCCAGAGGTTTTCATAAATGAGAAGGCCAAGTTTTGAAACATCAGTGCAGCCGCAAGTCACCAGTTAGAGAGTCGTCTTGAGAATGATTTACAGGCCAAGACCTGGCCCTACTTATAGTCAGTGGTGGCTCGTTAGACCATGTGCCCAATGGGATCCCAGTATGTGGTGGCGCTTCGTTCTCAGCAGCTCCAGGCCTTGCCTGGGTCACCGATACCTGCTCTGGGTAAGGGTTTCCAGCCCATTACTAATTAACTTGCAGCTGCGTCTTTTTTATTGTTTACAACATTTACAATGACTTATGGTTTGGTAATGTTATTTACATTTGTTTAAATTAATTTACAATATATATACAATAGAGTATAGGGTGATTTATGTTATTTAGTTAGCGGTTGCTACAATATTATTAAATTAATTGAAGTTAGATACCTTAACATCAGCTTCTCGAAAAGGGACATTGTATTTCATTATTTTCAACTAATTTGATGTAAGTATGCAACATTAAATACGAATGTATGAGATAGAAGAGTAGCGACAGTAATAGATTTAATGTGTTTTTTGTGATATTTATATGAGACCTAGGTAATACATTTGTAAAGAACATAGGCTCCCAAGGTAGTCAGGACGGCTTGATATAGCCAACACATCGTCAAAATTCGTTTAGCCCTTTTCTACCAGTATTGCCTAGGATGAAAATTAATAAAAACAAAAAGAAAATACTTTAATGGGGAACGGTAATTTTGTCCACTTTACGTTCACCGAAGTACCGTGGCAGATGGATAAAAAACGTACTTATTCGATGTCATCAATTAATAATTAAAACTCTAATGTCACCTCCCTATTGGCATGATAAAACATTGAAATGAATAAATGTACTGGAGAAATAAAATTAAAAAGGCAATACGTGAAGAACCATGAACAACTAGATTTTATTTAATAAAAAAAAACAACATAGATTTAGAAAATGAACACAACACATGGGCTTATGCATGGTAGTTTTAATTATCAGTCTCTATCAACAGAGAATATTAATATGTAAATAATTACATATCGAATTACACTAAACAAAATATTATTGGTTTATAATATATTTAAAAACACTTATAACCACTTTGTAATAATTATTGAATTTCCTTCAGAAGATTATTTAACAGAACCAGGATATATTATATTATATTATTATATATATTATATATTTTACTATATTGCAAAGTTTATCTAGCTTAATCTCTAAGAAACTATATTTGAGGTCCAGTGACGGTTGTTTGGGAATAAAATGTATTAAGTTATTAAATTTATAGGAATATTGAGGCAAATTAATGTCTCCATTCTCCATTCTGAAGAAACTGGTTGGTTTATTTTCAAGGAGTGTCTATTTTCTCCTTAAGACAAATATATTTATACGTTTATTCTTCAAGTTTAGTGAATGAATATTTGTCGTCTTCATTAAAACTGTTTCATCTCTTTGTAGGCACAATTCATTCTAAAATTTAAGCCTTCTGTCTGGGTTGTTATCTGTGGTTAAGGCTCTATAAATTATTTTGTCGCACAGCACTGCTTCATTACGTACGCATGTTCCATTGTCAAAAGTCGATCTTTGAGTGATATTCTTCTCGCGTTTTTGGAGGACATTCCTACTCGAAGTAAGTGTAAGTCACTAAAACTTAATAACGAACTCTGTTGATATGGTCTTCATGTTATATATTTTGAACCACAATCTGTATTGTTGAGTAACACGAACTCCTTCAAATGCATCTGCGCATAGCAGAATGAGAAGAAATTTGCAAAGTGTCTTATAAATATTTTCATTGCATAACTTCAAGGGGTTTAGAGGAAAAAAAAAAAAAAAAAAAAAAAAAAACTGTCTTCATAGTTTATAGGCCACAGCTTCACCATAGACCGGACTGAGTGCAAACTTTCCAACAGCATATGCAGACACATGACGTTCGGCACACACATGCAGAAGAAGCTGAAAAAAGTACGTAGGACTTACTACTCTCTCCAGCATCTCATCACAAGCCCGGCTATATCCCTGAGGCTGAAACTGTTAATATATAAGAGCGTCCTGAGGCCAGCTCTACTACTGTGGGACACCACTCTTCCGATTCCTATACACTAGCCCAATAACTCGACTCCAGCGCTTCCAGAACAACATCCTGCACACGGCACTATGTCATACCCCTTTACGTGATATGAAGGCTCCCGACATCCACGAAAAGTTCGAGGTCCCCACCATCACCGAAGCCATCCAAAGAAGACACATCAAGTTCTTTGACTCAATGAAACATAGCCAAAACCATCTATTCCGAGACATGACACCCCCACCGCTACCGGCAAGATGGCAACTCTCAAGATCTAGTAAAGCAGACCAAATGGTGGACATCACGGTGCTTGGCCCACCAACAACAAGCCTCTAACGGGCACCCATCACTGCTATCCAACTAAATAAGACTGCACTACATGCCTAGAATGCCTAGAGGGACTCTAGGCCCAGCCACCAGTGGACTCTCACCACTGTACCGCAACAATCAACCTCTACCGAGGCTTCCCACACTCCTTAATTCCCTCACACCACCTTCAAGCAGGTACTCCTAGTACAAGGATCCGCTCAACCCAAATATTCCTTTATTTTCCCCTCATTCTTAATCTTATAATAAGAGAGGTAAGAAAAAAAAAAACGGTTCTTCACTTTATTATTCAGTAGTAATAAAATTGAAAAAGTAGGACAAAGGTCTTACCGGCTATCGCACTTGCTAACTTCACCCAACCTGTCGCTTCGTCTCAAATTGATGATATATAAATGTGTCCTCCGGCCAGCTCTGCTGTACAGTGCCCCGCTATTTACCCACTTGACTGACAATACAGCTAAATGTCTCCAACATTTCCAGAATGGGATTATGCGAAAAGTGGTCCGACATACCTCTTTCGAGAGGTTGAAGAACGCTGATCTGCACCCGTTGCTTGGTGTGCAGTCGGTGGGTGAGTTCATCCCCCGGAGACACATTAATTTTTTTGACTCGTTGCAGCACCTGACAAACCCAGTGTTTAACACTATGACCCCGCCACCCCTCCCGCATCGATGGCAACAGACTGTCGGGGGAAAATTAGGTTAAGAGTTAGTATGTAAGTTAGTTTTAAGGTTGATCAAAAAGGTGAGCCCCATCACCTTTATTAGTCAGTTTAGTCCAGTCACGTATAATGTATATCATTATGCTTGTTTATTTATTATATAATTTTTATAAAATAACACCTGTATATAATGTAGCGATGCTACAGGAAATACAAAAATAATTTGTAAATAGATTCGCCTGAGGATCTATAATTATCTGTAAATTTAAAGGGACTATGAAAGAAAAAAGAAACGGTTCTTCCCATGTAATAGCTACTACTAACATTTCATAATATAAATTATAAACATTTTAGTTATAGTAAAGTAGGTTGATTTTTAACGATTTCGTGAGAATACTTTTATACTTTACAAAACTAGCTGAGATGTAAAGATATCGGGGGATGAACCACCTGTTCTTCACATACGTGCTTATTGAACTAAGGACCCTGCTATAAACCGGAATATAGTCCTGGCAAGAAGGATGTTTAGCAGGGACTGAACCGTCCCCAAGCCAACTCGAGTAGATAGCACTATATATATAAAGCACTTGAACCCTGATGAACACTCTCTGAGATGGGATCTGTTGTCTGTTTGTTTCTGTGTGTCCTCCCCACAACACAGTTTTGTTTGAGAAGGGCTTGGAGTACTTAAGTGCAGGCTGCAACACCTCAAGGGACGGTACACGTGTAGCCTTTCTATTTTCGTACAGGTGTTACATTATTCATTGATGATTCATATAATAGTGTACATATTGCACTACAATATACGTAAATACTGTTAAATATAGTTTATTTCATAAGTCTGTAAATTTATAAGTCTATAACTAATATTATGTTGTTATCAGTTCTTAAAAATATAAATATTGAAACTATAAATTATACATATGATTTCAAACAACAAGAAATAAAAACAGTTCTAAAAATTAAGCTGTCTATGTATCAGAATCATGTATGTCCAAAATTAAAAGTAATGTCTTCAATTTTTTTTTTCTGTCATTCCAAGATGGAGGCTCCCAAATGCTGCAAACTGGATGCTTAATGTACTCTTGTTTCTTGATAGACTTTGACCAAGCGGGACTCAGTTTTACTGTTATATTTTCTACATTCTCTAATTTCTAACATTTCTATTCTAAATACCAAAATATCGGTCTTCTAAGATTAAAATTGATTCATGTAGTCGCTATTTGCCAATAACAGACGGAGTGAAATTAGATAAAATTCACCCCGATTTCCATAATTTGTGTTTAGGCACTCCAACTACTAAACTTAGAAAACGGTTAATTAAACACTTGCCTTAGTATAAAGGGCAAGGCAAAATTGCGTTAGGTGAGAAGTGAAGTATGGTACCCATAATATTTTCTGGTAGGGCCTATTGGTTAAGGATGTTTTGGTTTGGTCAAAAACCGAAAACTCGAAATTTCTTAAACTGATAATTTTAAATGAGTCAAGTAACCTGTGAGGGGGCTTGGGGAGGTCTCGTCGACCCAGCTACTGCCCGTCGGGTGTCAGAAAGAGATAGGAGTAAACCTGTGGTCTTTGACCTTTTCTGGCGGCCTAGTCGGCCAAATTCTGCCAAATTTGCTTATATATCTGACTCCATAAGATCTTATAAGGTGTGCCCCCACAGTGCACAATGTCCAGGAGAAGAGGTACAGGCTAGAAATTATAGCTTAAGTGGTCTTGAAATGACCATGAGTTCACGTTCGGTGACTGAGGGTATGCGAAAACCGTCTGGATCACAAAGGCGAGCGCGAACCGGAAAAAGGCGGACATGGCCGCTAGGGGAAACACTACTCAGATAATTTGTATGGCCCCAGTGAAAGGTCCATGAAGTTGCCTTCGTCTTCATAGATGGGGCATAGATAGCACCGAGGCTACTGGGCCGCTGGGGAAGTCGCTACTAGGTACATTTTGTAGGGCCCCAGAAATCGTCGTCTGCATGGAATAGATCCCTACCAACAAAAGAACTCTAATAAAACTCAGAATTTCAGCCTTATATAGGCAACGACCTGCCCACAGTGAATGGGAGAGTTTTTTATTTCGAGCAATCCTATGACAGTTTATTTTGGCTAATCAGGGGCCATTAAGCCAAGGGCCCTTGCTGAGCTCTTGCCGTGTCGGGATCTTGAACTTGTCCCCTTTTTCTATACTGACGCCGAAGATTTATTGACAAAAATATGGAAAGGTAGGCGGGTGTTTTCTGGTCCTAGAAGAGGGTAACTTTTATTAATTTGTGGTGAAAAAGTTGGCACAACATAACCTATAGTTGCTAAAGCGTTTTTGATACTTACAAGAATCGCAAGTCATTGGACAAAAGTAAATTCAAAGAATTGATTAATTTATGATCTCATGGCAATAAAAACCCCTATCAGTCACAATTCTAGGTAATAATTATAAGTTCCTTTTTTTTTTGTGGCTGTATATTACGAATTTGTAGCAAAACGTCAAAAAGTGAATATTACAGTCTATTCAACAATCTTATTGAAGTCCAACACAGAATATAAAATTCTGTTTTGAGTCTTCAACACTCCGCAGTTATCTTACGAAAAATCCACTACCTACAGTACAGAATCCAATGTTCTCTTCCATTCGAATACTATCCTTCAGTTGCCATTCAATCTCTTTTCTCGATAGATGTAGGATTTCGGCACTGCCCGGTGGCTTTGTTCCTTTGTTTGTAAAGAAATAGGCGTTTTCATCATTCAGAAACCTCTCCTTGTATTCGTGCAAACATTTAATCATTTCTACTGCTGTTCATCACTGTTTGTCAACTGGTATTTTCTTAATTGAAATTTAGCGACATTTTTGTTTCAATAATAATTCGCATATGCGCTATAAATGACAACCAAATAAACTTATAACATTAAAAAAAAAAAATCGTTTTATTCTTAGAGATTTTATGCTCATTTTCTTATTAAGTTCCCATTAGAGCTTGTACTCTTTTAAGTGGAGCTACTAATTTTTACACTGTTTTCATTTTGGCAATGGTTTTCTAGCTTGATTTTCGTTTAAACCACTTAGCTGATTTGTTTGCAACAATATAATGGAGTCAACTGTAAAAGGACTTAAAAGCCAAATTGTAAATGTTTCTAGCAGTACAAAGAAAGGCATTTTCTAGCCTCCTCATAATTCCCTCAATAAATGATGAAAACCAAAAAAAGTGCAACATAACCATAATTACTGCTTACTTATATACATTTATAGAGCGTTAAATATGTTAACTTCTAAGGAACAAGAATAAGATTTTTAAACGGTGATTTTCCCTGTGTAAAGTGTGAAACAACGGCTTGGATAATTGCCAACGACGTTAAGACGCCAGTTTAAATAGAGGCGAATTAAAGTCTTAAATAACATCTAAAACACTAAATGAGTAATATAATTTCACCAGAGACCATATCTAAATAAAAAAAGAATCGGAAAGTGTAATCGTTATTTCGATATCAGAATTATAGCACCACGTAACAAACAAGTAAACCAAAGCACATTAGATTGTTAAATGCGCACCTCCATTATATTCTACTTGATTGTAGCCATGCTTGGGGATTGGTAACATAAGATTTTACTTTTAAAGGCTATACTTTTAAATGCCATTTTTCAAGATATTCCCTAATTTGTCGGAAACATTTTTAACCTTCATACCATCAATTAGGCCAATAGCCATGATATTATATTTTTCTTTTTTTTTTAATTTTTATTTCAACATTTTTAAAAATTTTAATTTTAGTAAAACAAATGGTCCTTTTCGGAACATAAATATGGTTTACTAACTGATTCCTATCATTGTTGCTTTTAAGGATGTAATTTGGTTTGTTTCACTCGGGTCGTCACGGGTGAGAGGGGGGAAGCCCAAAGTAACCCTAGCCCTAGTGACGGAGTGAGAGTTGAATAGGCTATGACCTGGACGATTGCTTGCTGACGGGTCTTACTACTGAGCTATCTGACTCTATATCTGATAGGTATGTGCCCCCAAAGTGCACTATGTTCAGGAGAAGAGGTACAGGGTAGGTATTATAGGCAGTTTATGTGGTCTTGGAATCACCACGAATTTACACTCGGTGTCTAAGAGTAGGCGAAAACCATCCGGATCCCAAAGGCGAGTGTGGACCGGAGGGAGGCAGACTGGATCGCTGGGTGAGACGCTATTAGGTTTGTAGGGCCCCAGAGACCGTCGTCCGCGTGGAAGAGATCTCTTCCAAGGAGGTGCTAGTTTTAGCGAGACAAAGGCTGAGAATCTCACTATGAAGGTGCGGAGTCTGGCAAAGCCGGACTAAAACATAGCAGTGCTAGGATAGAAGTGTAGAGGTTTTCATAAATAAGAAGGCTAAATCTTCATACATAAGTGCAGCTGCAAGTACCAGTCCAGAGGCGAGCCGTAGCTTGCCAATATTTAATATAATAATAAAATAAAATATTTAACCCAAAGCAGCCAATTGCATTGCAGGCCTCGATGTGGCTGGAAGGTTCCAGAACAGGAATCAGCCCTTCCAGGTACATCATTCAGCCGGCAGCTACGTCATTTTTGTTTACCATATTTACACTGATATGCCGGTTCGGTAGTATTATTTACAACATATTATGACTAATTTACAATATATACAATATAGTAGAGGGTTAAGTTATCTTAGGTAGTTAGCGGTCGCCTACAGTCTCCTTTTGCCCAGTTAAGATTTTTATGATGTGACTTTTCATTTTAGCATACTGAAGATGTCAGCTTCGAGCTGTCGAAAACGGTATTTAGGGAACAAAAACCATATTGTGGAAAGACGGAAGCTGTATTATTTATTTAGATTTTAAATTATATTTATACATCACGAGTTTCAGGGCTGAAAGATGAATGTTTTTCATTCATGTGAACGTAATATTATTTGAAGAACTTTTGGTTTAAGTGGGATAATTTACATTGGGCTCATGATGTGCCATATAGAATTGCATTCCTACACCAAAAAAATGGTTGAAAACTAATTAATAGCCTGGAGAGTATTGAAGTTAAATTGTATAGAATAATACAAATAAAAAAGAAGAAATACTAAACACACGTATGCTTGGAAGCCCACCCCCTCCATATCTCCTAAATATAGCAACTCGCATAATTAAGACGGAGATAACAAACATAGTTTAAAGTTTTAAATGAGAAAAATTGTTTTAAAAGTTAGAAGGTTTTCACACCTTCAACTGTTAAAGAAATGTTCTTATTTTTATAAAGTTTTTTTTTCAATTGATCTTAGTGGTGTTGTTAATATAGACATCTGATTGAGGCGTTTTGGGCCTTGACGTAAGCTGGAGCCAGGAATGAGGCAAGCTTGTGATAGGTTTTGTTTACTTTGATTGGCTATTTTGCCACAGACTTAGAATATAAAGGCCTTTTCTTGACCTGAATAACGTAATGATTTTTGACGTGTTTTATTGACTAACCTGTGGTAATCGTACCTGACAAGTGGTATAGATAATATGTGTCAACTATTAAACAATCCCTGCTTATATGCCTGCTTTTTATTCTGTGAGGAAAACAGGGCAATAACAATATCACATCATTTCAGTAAAGGGTTATTACTAATACATACTTTTTTTTGTATATTTAATTTGGTTTTCAATATTATATGTATTTTGATTTTATACTTCCTTGTGCATTGGTACAATTTCTAGTGTAATTTTGTTGTTATTGTATCTACTTATGATGAACAGGAGCTCAACTGCATGCGTCCACAAAAGAGAGTGATGAAAGGTATGTTAATTTGTTGTAATGTATGCTGAGATTTGAATTGTGTTATATTTTGAAGATTTTTACAAGACATTATTTCAGGTTTTTCCAACTTTTCGGTAGTCGGCTTAAAAGCAGACAGCCAATATTATTTCTTACTATTCGTGCTCTTCATCTTTTGTTGTTTAAACAATCTTGCTGTAAACATACTACAAAACTCCTATTCTAAGGAAGTAATTAGGATTAATAATGATTCATAAATTGATCAAGTGACAAATAAAAATTGTTAGTTGGGGTTCAACACCATCACCAGAAGATAGGGTAGGATTGCGATATTTACTTGGTGAGCAACAATAGTTCCCTGCCAATAGACCGCTAGATTACAGAAAGGGTGTTATACAAACAAGTCTTCACCCTTCTCTAGCTATAAAATTATTTAACTACATAAGGATGTCCAAAAATAAATTATTATTCAGCCCACTTGACTAGCTTGGGCCTTAAATAAGATGAAGTTTATTTAAGAAATAAACCTTTAAAATATCGCGTAGATTTTAGAAAAAAAAATTTGAGCTAAACAAATTCTACTGCAATTAGTCATGTCTAAGAATGATTTCCATTCCAATTAGATTAATCCTTGGAGCAACAAATGATCATTCTCGATCCATGCATGAAGGAGACAGCATGTTATTACTTCCTATACGCCCTTAAAGTATTAATAAGGTAAAGAACTCATTGCTTCAACCTATATATACTATAAACTGTTTGGAGGTTACTAATTTGAGTCGGTGAAGCAAAGTTGCAAAAGTAATTCGCCGGCTGAAGTGGGCAATAAAGTTTCAAACGAAAGGCACATCATGGTAATGATGCTTTCGAGATTTATGGTGCCCAGTGCACTAAGGAAATCTACTTATCCAGAAAATGTCTTATTCAGTCAGGTTAACGATTAATGGGGCAGATTGGAAAGGTATGGTAGCACAAAGGGGTCCTAAAAGATTTTTTTGGCATTAGACAGGCCATCATGTTATCTAATATGTTTTCAATGTAGACCTTGCAATACAATTGTAATTTCATTTGTTAAATTACTTTGTAAATAATATAATAATACGAAGTTGTTACGGAAGTCCGTGTGAGTGAAAAGATATACAAAATAGCTTTTAAAACTTTACTTCAGTCTTTTATTTATATAATTTATATCGTGTTTACAATGACTGGTCCTTTATACAATTTTGTAACCCAGATGTCTTTGGGTTTTATTTACTGTTACGAGTATGTCCAAAGAGAAAGAATTGTGATTCGTGGTCTTTTATAATACGCTAAAACAAAGATGAAAAAGGAGTGAGAAGGCGGCAGCCGAATAAATTTGTTTGGTGAAATGGTGCACCATAGGAGTACGGTACCATTCAATGTCAACCTTCAACACGCTCTTTGGCCTAATCGTCCTTAATCATTCAATGATAATGAATTACCCAAAAGTCTATGCCCAGATTCACATGTGACCAGTAGAGTATTAGCTGGTACAATAGAGGTTTCAAATTCCTCAGTGAGTATATTGATGTTTTGAAATACACTAATTTTTTGAATAAGAACTTTTGTTACATCTTAATATTAGGTGAAAAGTTCGATTTATCTTAGTTAATCGAGTTAGATTTATTATCAATTTTATGCTATATGGTTAACTCTCAGAAATCTTTTCTTATTCCTTAATTTCTATGCGAAATTTTCAGCAGAGTTATAAAAAATCAATGAAAATTAAAAAATAAATACATAAAAATTTTAATATCGTATAATATAAGTTCATACAGTGATATAAATACGTCACAATGGGAGACCTGGCAATGGCCAGTTTCTCCAATCATGACCTGAGCGTCTGTAGCTCTCGCGCTCTTGGTCAGTTTCCACTTGCTCGTATCCAATGACGCGGCTGACGGAGGAGCGTGGGGGTTTTCCCAAGACTCCGCTTCCTCTTTCGCATTTGAGGGAGGCGACAACCATGTGGATTTGGGAGGTCTCTGGGCTGTTTGTAAATACTGTATGAAGGAGCGAAAGAATGAAAATCGTAAATATGGTATGAATGAGAACCATTTACCATAATTACTTATTGCCCAATAACGCAAATTATAGTTTTATCACAACAAAGAAGTTTTCAAATAAGAAAAATGTCTTCAGCATGTGAGGTACTATAACGTTGTCTATAGGGTGAATTTTTATCATAAAATTTATGTTTCTTCTTATGTCATAATTATATGGAATTAATGTAGCTTTTACGCCGAAACCACGATTTAAATTTTTAAAAATCTGCTGAGATTGAACCAAGCAAGGGAGGATTGTGGGGGCAGCATTTAGTTATGTTTTAATACTAACTGTTTTTGTATAGGCTTCTTCCCCTATAGCAAATACAAAAACAATCACCAACTTATTATCTTATAAATTACCTCTTTCGTAATCGTCAAAACAATTTTGTGTGATAATTTAGTCATTGTATCAGCTGATTAAAATGTGCCAGATACTAAGTTGCCTTCTAACTTGCCATGTAATTGGTATGAAGTTGTTATCTAGAAGTACATTTCAAAATAAAATTGTGATAAAAAATAATATCAATTATTTGAAATTTTTAAAATGAAAAGACTCACTAGTGGAATTGATTCTATGTAATGCTCATAGCTTGGAGATATTGTTTTTATTATACCAAACATAAAACAGCACATTTTAAAACCTGTTATAGTTGATGTGGGTGAACTTCGAACTATGGAGAAAATGTCAAGTGCCCAGTTTGTCAGATTCAAATGAAAAATCTTAACAAAGATTTTTGGACCTATCCGAGATACAGACTGGGTTTGGATAAAGAGGAAACATAAATATGTATATGTCCATACCTATATTTAAATAATAAAATGGCCAAATAAATAGAATAGAGGAAAGCAGATTGGTCACGAAATTATACAATAAAGCTAAATACAGGACCAGATCAAAAGGTAGACTGAAAGTAAGGTGAAAGGGCAATGCTGAGAAGAAAATGAGACATGGAGACGATTTGACGAAGATCTGGCTGCTAGTAAGAAGCACCATAAAAACCAAACGAGAAGAATAATTGGAAACGCAATAATTTATTCAGAAAACATTATTCAATCTAAATGAATAATCTCCTTGAAAACTTTTTATTTTATTGCAATATAGATCAAACATCTTTCGATGGGTCAAACCAATTCATCCTGTGATTATTGAATCGTTGCATTTCCTAGTCGGGTTAACCAAGTAGGTGGCGATACTTGAATATATATTGTATTCAAAATAAGGAGGTAAGTTACATATATCATTGACTGACTGTGATAGCGTGCATATATCAGAAGGTACTGTACAGAATACATTTCGCTTCAGTTGTCGGTCATGTATGCAGGTGGGATTTCCTCCACATACCTGCATAATGATCTGATTGAACTGATCAGGTCTATCACTGTTATCTCAGTTACAGGGAATGTTTCGAAGGCGTTTACGGCCTACTACTCGGAATACAAAAAAGCACTTCCGACAGCCATTCAATAAGATATTGGACACGGAGGAAAACCTTCAAGATATTAACATAAGACTAAATTTTGGTACAGATTACAACATCAACAGAAAAACATATATATTTAAGATTTAATATACTCCATTTCATAATCTACTTTTTCTTCAAATTTATCGTTCAGAACTTAAAGTATGAAAATTCACGAAGCCGGCAGCAATAAAAATATCCAATTATTTCATATCCATCATATTCGGAATAGGGAAATGGATCCATTACACCTGTTTAGGCTTTTAAATCATTCTGCACGGTGTTAATAATATATGCGAATAATGAATGCCTCAAATATAAAGACAATTTGGGCATTATTACTAAGAAGACCTGTTATCCCAGAGATTACATTTTATGAAAGGTGAGAATCGCCCTTCGATCTAATAAGTAATATCCATAATTTTTAAGTGGGAATAATCATTTATTTTTTTGAATAGCTAAAGGGTAGGACGGGTATTGAAAACAAAATATAAATATAAACTACAATTACATTCCAACATATCAATTCCCAATCCCTACAGGCCCATTACGATGAATTCCTTTTATATTCTGCCAACAACTATTTCTACATTACCGTTGTTTCCAAAACACGGCTGAAACTCACATTCCTTCCTCCATCTGCCTCCTTCTCCATCTACATGAGTATGTGTCATGTACATAACAGCCTCCCAACCCAAATCCTTGACCTCTGCACTCTACACAGTTACATTCGTGCTGCTATTGATCAACAAAAATGAGCAGTCCAAATAGTTCTCTTAGATTTCTTCAATGGATTTCACACCATAGACTACACAATCCTTCTTTCCAAGTTAAAATAATTAATCTTCTCCAATAGCTCTATCCAATGGTTTTCTTTCCAACAATTCACAAGTGGTAACTAACGTGCTTCCCTCACTCATTCCTCGCATGTAGGTCAGTGACCGAGTATTTATCCCCTGCTTTTTAGTTATATATATAAATGTTCTCCCTAACTATACTCATCATTTCCCCCATCACCGTTACGCTGACGACTCCCTATCTATTTATTCTCCCCCCCCCCCCCCCCCGATTCAAGGAGACCTAGACTGGATCAGTGTTTGGGCAATGAACAAACTGAGGTTAAATCAATTGACAACCCAGGCAACTATCATAGGCTCCAGTTTCCTCCTCAGATCCTTTCCTGATAATCATGCTTTAACCCTTAATAACCATTTTCTGCTCCACCATATAAAAACCTAAGAATAACCATCCACCAACCCTGTCTTGGATCCAACATATCTCCCGTATTTCCACTCGGTCAATAGATTATCTGAAACTATTTAATCGCTTTCGCCATCTCCTCCCTCAGCCTACACGTCAATTTCTTGTATCGTTCCTCATTTACCCTCACTGGTGAGGTCTCTTGGTGGGACTTGATGACATGTTGAAAGGTTATGATTTTGTTTTGAGTCTCCTTTGTTGAGTACGGTTTATCCCAAGCGTTCGTTGTTGGTGCTGAAGCTGGTCGAGTAGGCGCCCTCTTTTTCTCCCATGTCTTTTGACGCCTCCAGCAAAGTGTTCGTCTTATTCAGACTGGCCCTTGTAATCTCCTTTCTCTCCTGTCATCCCCATCATGATCCAGTTGGTGCATTTAAGTGGGGTGGAGTGACAGTGTTCCTTGGCCACTGTGCCACTTCTTATGAACCTGCACACCTTACTCAGGCTGTCATCCTCCCGCAGCGGTTCTGGGTACGGCCGAACTGCTGGTATTGAGGGATACCCCTCTGCTCTTTGTAGACTACCTCCAAAAATAGTATGTGGTTGACAGCTCTCACCCCCTTGCGTCACCTTACGTCACCTGTGGCTAAGCTGCAACGAAGACTGGAGAGGTTTCTCTCTTATGTCTGTTTGATTCAGATTTTCGGAGACGTCTAACATCGACGACCCACGGTACAGCATCCTTTGAGGTGCTCGCTATGAGATCCTCCTGGACATCCAACCTGGCTGCCAGGTTGTGTGTAACTTTTTTGTTTTCTTTTGAATTAATTTAATGGTTTTTATTTAATGTTATACCATACAGACTTCAGAATATTGTTGTTTTTTTGTTTTGTTTTATTGGTTTCTTATGGGTTCATCTATGACTTTATTAACTAAAATCAGTAAAACAATTTCTATTTTATTTCAGAACTACCTCCAAAAATAGTGATAAATGCAAGGCAGCTTATAAAGCAGATTCTGACGTCTGACCCAGCCAGCAAAGCTCCAGAAAAGTTAAGATAAAAGAGTAAATGGACAAATTAACTTTAATTAGGAAATAAACCACTCTGGAACCGGGGAAAGAGGGTTTCTTGTATGTATAATTTAAGGGGGGAAATGCTTTGTCCAGTAAAAATTACATTGATCAGATACCGATTTTTCTTTGAACAAATTTACAATTTGATCTAAATCGATTTGTATTTAGATAATTTCATAAAATTTTATTGAAACAGAAATTAATTTGTTTTCTTTTCATTAAATAAAGGATATAGTCAGCATGGTAAAAAAGGTTATATTCATGTAGAGACCGCTAACTGCATAAGATAAATCACCCTCTACTCTATTGTATATATTGTAAATTGGTTATAATATGTTGTAAATTAATTTAAACAAATGTAAATAATATTACCAAACCACAAGTCATATCAGTGTAAACAATAAAAGACGTAACTGCAGACGAGTTCAGAGGCAGGCCCAGCAGGGGTCAGGTAGCCAGCGAGAATAGTTTCTTTGCAATGAAATATAAAGATTTCAGGGAGTAAATACAAAATGAGATTTTTTTCCTCCGTTGAGATTAACTGTTATGTAAAGTAGTACAGCTCACTGCAGTTGGCATACATTTTATGCATGACTTTATTAACTAAAAGCAGTTAAAAAATTTTTATTTTATTTCAAAATAATTATTATCTTTCCTATAGAAGCTTTCGCTTTATTTTACATTGTCATTATTTTTAGTTAGCTGCTCTAATCTTGGCCCTTAAGTGCTTCTTACAATTGAAAGAAATCAAATGTTGCTTCCTATTTTGTAGATTTACCAACCAACTACACCCTAGAGAGTTTTTGGTAAATCTTCAGGAGACATATTTTACATTTTCACCCGCCAAGATTTTCACCTGTTCCCCAATCTTACGCAGTGATTTGGAGCACATTTTGGAAGATTTAACAAATGGCTTGTTCGGAGCGTTCTTGTAACATATGTGGTCGCTTGCAGCTTCTTCGTCACATTATTTAGTTGCTTCCCCTATAACACTGACGACTGAGTATACCTAAGGACGCGAACCGGCTTTTGTATTGTACTTTATTGTTGTTGTAGTGCAGATCCTTTGTACTTCCTTGGTGATCTAGCACTTTGTCTACCACTATCTCCGTGTTGACTTTAAGGAGGTTTTTCTGAGAATTCCCATATAATAAAATTGAACATAAAGTAAGCTTGCCTCTTGCTTTTCCAAAAACCCACCTGCTCCTCGGCTACCACTCAATTTTTTCGACCCAGTCAGTAAATCTGCTGTTAACAGTAATAGTAAGGACTTTGACAATTCTGTTGAATATATCAATGCATCTATAATCGTAGGGATATAATCTATTATTTAAATGACAGTCTAACTACATAAAAAAAGTACTAAATAAGTTAGTAAGTTATAAAGTTTAGTACGCCCCGATCCTTTTATCACCTTTCACGATTCTTGGATATTTATTGCTTCAGTGATTTATATAGGCTTGGAACTGGTAGGATGGAATAACTAAACCATCTCCAACTTAATACCAGAAATATATTATGATCGTAAATTTACTTTATTAGCCCTTTGATTAACGTCTCGAAAAATCTATTCTACATGATTTAATTACTTCGATACTCCATGATCAGACTTCTTGAAGAACAGATCGGTGAGGGTACGGGTGGGTGATTGCCTCTCTAACCCATTCCCTCTGACTTGTGGAGTTCCTCAAGGAGCGGTTTTGTCTCCGGTTCTTTTCAGTATGTACACATCTGAAATTGTTGGGACAAACTATCAGAAAGCTACTGTAATCGCTTTCGCCGACGACATTGCGGTTTACAGCAGCAGCATGAGTGCACAAAGAGCTCTTACACACGCCGAGTCAGTTTGTAACGTTATCAGTGACAGACTGGGCATGTTAAACATCAGCGTAAACGCCGGGAAGACCGACTGCGTAATCTTCTCCCTCCAAAAGGGGAAAAAATCCTTGCCAAAATCGTATAGCGTGGGAGGGCAAGAGAGCTCACCAGCTTTCTCAATGCACTATTTGGGTATAAAAATGGATAGGAATCTCCATTTCTCTACTCATTTTAGTAATAAAATAGAAAAAGTACGACAAAGGTCTTACCGGCTATCGCACTTGCTAACTTCACCTAACCTGTCGCTTCGTCTTAAATTGATGATATATAAATGTGTCCTCCGGCCGGCTCTGCTGTACGGTGCCCCACTATTTACCCACTTGACTGACAATACAGCCAAATGTCTCCAACACTTCCTGAATGGAATCATGCGAAAAGTGGTCCGACATACCTCTTTCGAGAGGTTGAAGAACGCTGACCTGCACCCGTTGCTTGGTGTGCCGTCGGTGGGTGAGTTCATCCGCCGGAGACACATTAAGTTTTTTGACTCGTTGCAGCACCTGACAAATCCAGTGTTTAACACTATGACCCCGCCACCCCTCCCGCATCGATGGCAACAGACTGTCGGGGAAAAATTATGAGAAGAGTTAGTATGTAAGTTAGTTTTAAGGTTGATCAAAAAGGTGAGCCCCATCACCTTATTAGTCAGTTTCGTCAAGTCACGTATAATTTATGTCATTATACTTGTTTATACATTATATAATTTCTATAAAATAACAAAACCTGTATATAATGTAGTGATGCTACAGGAAATACAAAATAATTTGTAAATAGATTCGCCTGAGGATCTATAATTGTATATAATTATCTGTAAATTTAAAGGGGCTATGAAGAAAAAAAAAAAAAAAAAAAAAAAGACTTTTATAAAAATTATTTTGTGTTTTTGTGTGAACCACATTATTAACGTTAAATTGTTAAGCCTAGTTCGCACGACGCGTGGCTTTCTTGACTTGGTCATAGGAACGTAATGCTGCTCAAGGCTCGAGGTGATTCGTGATGGCTCCTACCTTCCGTTAAATGTTGGTAAATGCTCACGTCATCACTAGCTTGTGCATCCGGCAGAAGACTAGCTAGTTCGGATCATACACCCGTTCCCACGATATGTTTGAGTTTGTAGAAGTAGATTCATGTAGTTCCTAATAGAGTGGAATAATAAAGTTGTAATGGAGTTTTTGGATTTATACGAGAGAGAACCTCAGTTTGTTTGTAATACCTCATTTATGTTTTTTATTTATTTCATTAGTTTCATTAATAAATTTAGTTACATTATAATTACCTTCTTCGACTTTTATTCATTCACACGATCCACCAATGCCATTTGCGTTTCACGGTTTCCGTTTCTTCAAAAGAGAACCTCTAAACAGTACACTAGCCTCGGCAGCACATGTGACTTCCTCGTCATTGCCCGATTGATAAACTTCATTCATTTGGAACAACGAAACAAATGAAACTGAAGAAGGGACGTCCGCAACTCTGACGAGAACAGAACCTCGTGAGATTTTCCAAACCACGCCCCTTGGGGACGGTTTTTGGTTGGAATTCGAACGACAACAACTCCAAGTTTTTGTTGTACTTGGATGAGTAAGCATCTCCTGTATAAGATCATCTGCTAGAGAAGAAGTAAAAATAATATGGCTGTTGAGCTTTCGGGAGCTTCCCCCGCTAACACTAAAACCAGCACAGTAGGGGGGGGGGCAGCCAGGAAGAAGGCTTCCAGGTCCCCTGAAAGGGCAAGAAGGTGGCCAAGTAAGCGCCTTAGCCCGCCAGCAACAAGTTGAGGTGAACAAGTGACCTGCACTGAGGAGAAGCCTTCATACAGTCCATCCTTAGGAAGACAAAAGAGAATTCCCTACCTGGAAAAAGAGACGGAAAGGATGAAAATACTAGACCTCCTGGAAAAGGGAGGCATGCCACACCACTCCTTCGCTCCGAGGAAGCGGCAAAGGAAAATAAAGTTCCTTGATCTAGGGTTAGATGTTCAGGAGGATATTAACCTTATAGTCAGCTCCTTTCAGGGAATTGACGATGCGAAACGATCCCCTTAGGCCTAAAGAGGGGCCTCTCATGTTCTCGACGCAGCTCAATCATCAGTGACGTTAAACACTCTCAAAGGATTTGGAACTATCACCACATACTGTCACCACCACAACCATACCATTATCACCACGTACCATCACAATGATTCAGGTGCCAAGAATTTTGCCATATCAGGGACCACTGTATAAGGAAGATGACACATTATATGCTACTACACCAATAAAATGGTAGCCACGTTCCGGGAACGCCCGAACTCACAAGACGCAGGTCCCCGAGAATAACTAATGCTGCGCCACAGGCCAAAAAGATCCCACGTAAACGACCACCTCCAGCATCAACGATGATTGCCTGGGTGAAGCCAATCCACGCCACCAAGGACCTAGTGAAACCCCTAAGGCCGACAGGTAACTGACTTTGGAATAACGAGCTGTAGTCGAGAACAGGGGCCGAAATGGGTCACGCTTAAAATGGGAAGTTTTAACTTCTAAATTTTAATGCCGGCGGCATTATGGGCAAACTAGAAGAGGTTTAAGTGCTCCTAGCACTCTACCAGCTGTTCATAGTAGTTATCACAGAAACGAGGGTGTCAACTAAAGGCCACTTGGGCTGCTCCCATCAAGAGGGTCACCAGCCACGGTTGTTTTATGGAGGCTGAAACGACATGGCATCACCTGGAATGAAATAGTTTCTCCATTGACAACAAGCCTACTCCTGGACTGAAGTTTATATGGTGTCATTTAAAAAAACCAAGATGACTCACACTAGGAATAATTTCGATACATTGCCGACAGTTACTTTTGTTACGATTTCAAAGGCTTTTTGACATTATATTCCTGGTATAATTCGTAAAACTAATGTTAGTAAAGAAAATAAGAAAAAAAAAACCTGAGGTCTTATTTTAGTTGTCAATAGTAAACTATTAGGGATATTCAGTTTAGTTGCATTTTTCTTCCAAACAGTACGAGTACAATACTCGGACAGAAATAGTGGTTGACTACATTTTACCACTTTTTTTTTTATTTGTCTTTTGATCATACTTTGATTATTCGTAGCTACTTTTTTTATTTAGGTAGCCTCAAGAGACTAAGTAACTGCTTGGATTTAATCCCAGAACCTTTAAAATTTCCCTTTTTCTTTTTTATTTGATGTGAAGATGCCACATGAATCTGGACGAACTGTTCGTCACATTTTGTTCTACTTGAGTAGCTACTCCAAGATTTGTTATTGTATCGCTTGGACAGACTGGAACAGACCCATACTCTCAAACGATCCCTCACGATAACTGACTATTCCTATCTCTTCGAAGAATTCTTATCTTTCAGTCAGCAATAATTCATAGTGAATCAGCAGTTGAATACCCCATGGCTATATACGCTGCAAGATGGCAGTGAACTAAACCAAGAGTGCCGGTTGTGGAAGGGTATGATCAAATAATAAAACTACCGTCTTTCCATATGGTATCTAATCACCAATAGCGTTATCGACAGTTGCCAATTAATGGTGTGAAAAAACTTATAACATTTACAATAATGTGTATTAATTTAACCTTTAAAATAGATTTGCTACCTCTTCCAACTTCACTCTACATCACATCTCCAAACAAAAAACAACGGACACTAATCACATTTTAACATATTTTAACGGTTTAACATTTAAACCGGTAGTACTCAAGAGTAAATTATTGTTCTTTTCAAAATTAAGGTTTATTTAACAACTAGTCAAGGTGAAATTAAATCAGTAATTGTAATATCATTTATAGCTTGATTTCACCAAATCTAAACCACAAATCACAAAGAAAAAATCACCAGACATTGAATAACTAAAGGTTTTCCGGGACATAGGTCATTGTGCAGATCTGGAACATTTCTGTTGCAGGCTAATTTCGACAATGTGTTTTCTGTCTACAAATACAAACTAGTCTCTTTATTTTACAGTCTTGTATTGGAAAATTACCGAATTTTCTCACTAATCCGTGGGGTGATCAATCAATAAACTGACAAGTTCTACCATTGGTACTTAGTACCTCAGGCTTTTTGAAGCATACTTCGATACCCCGTTTCCACGTCCATAACGTTGGCTTAGTATTCCATATCTACGGTCAAATTTGTTTCAGCACTTTAGAAATGATACTCGTTCATATTATGTCATATTATGAATTAACCTTTTGATCAAAAAAAAGATAACTTTCCTACCAACGGGTAGGTGCTGTTGACAACGGCATATCTAAAAGGTAATCAGTTAATGTAGTAGAGTGGGACCACTGCAAGTAAAAATGTACTCAAAAACCACCGCTTTTTCATGTACACATTTGTTTTTTTCTTGCCAGTTTACACCTGCATGCTTTTATTAATTATCTATAATATTTATATTTAGTTATTTTCACCAAGAGTGGGTTCAATAAAAAAATGTTAGGTCTTTTAGCAAGTTATCAACATCAAAGGAAAACCTAGAAATAGGGTATTAACGTAATCTTCCTCCTGGCTGCTTTTAAGAGAACCTCATGGTTGAAGTAACCTCGTCATGGTTTTCAAGAAAGGCTGTGGTGGAGATTCTCTGTGTAATCTGCTACGTTCAGCAAAATTGGGTTTTTCTATTTGATTCTTGATACTTACTACCCATACCAAGATACTATTTTTTCTAATAACAACATTTATCCAAATACATAAAATGTAAGGACATATATAAGGGATGCATCTTTTCTAAAAGTACATATTTCCTTTTATGTATTTTTCCTTACGTACCTTCAACATCTCACTGCAACATTCGAGTTGAATAATGAAAATATTTAATTAAAATGGGATGCTCGTTAACTACTAAACTCCAACAGATTTGATTCCTCTAACCAATCCTTAGCGTATTGCATCAGACTAAATTTATACAAAACAATACTTTGCTCAACAACATTCAATGAATTTACTACTGTACCAATTGAATCTAAACCCAAAGTAACTTACTTTAATAAATTGACGTGGTGTCGAATGGAAGGAAATGCTAATTGAATAAAATATAATTTTATATACAATGTTTCATTAAAAATGGTTAACTGAAATGAAATTAAAATTTAACATGAATCAAAATGAAGAAAGGACATACATATATCTTACTTGCGAACTATTAAAATATTCCTTACTATTATAGGCCAGTCCTAACTAGTAGTAACTCATTCCCCCGTAGTGCCCGGGCTTTTTTGTTTTAAACCCCTCCATTTATTGAATCTACATTTTTTTGACATGTAAATATGATTCCACAATACGGAATCATCACATAAATGCATGTTGTACTTAAATATGTACTGTAGCGTAGCTATATTGTAAATAATGTGTGAGGTTAACAATAATTGAGCTAAGGTAGGCTTCTGTACAGAATACAAGGCAGAACTATAGAGAAAGCGATAGGAATCACTGTATGAATTGCCACGAGCTCCACCGCCCGACCGCTTATATGTCGCATTAATGGACACACTCCTTATCTTACGCAGTCGTGCGGCGCTACTTTCATCCCTTTGTGTTAAGAAAATATTACTTTAACACCAAGCTGGGACGTGCCCCAAAACACTGCCGTGGTCACCCTGGACTGCTGAGTCCTATATCTCCAATAGCACTCCCTTTCGCGACACAAAAGGAAGGGTTGTAGCCTGTCACTTGAATCTGTGTTTATGATGATCCATTAAGGACCCATCGGGACACCATCATGGGTCATAATTACCTAACCTACCTCTGGTGATGTTTGCTAACCATCATCCTCTACCTCCTTATATTAATTTTACTTTTTGATTAAACTAACATGTATGGGTTGACCCTCATGTAACATCCCTTTCACAAAAAATCGAATTTTTGAACAGATTTTCGAACATATTTATCTTTTTTCCTCATAATGATGGTTACCATTATTACTAAGCTAGAGCGCAATGGTGTTACAGTATGTATGTGGTCTAGAACGTTTATAATAAACTACGTAACGGTAAAATACAATTTTTTTGGGATATATATATTATTCTTTTTTTTGTAGCGTGAAAAGAAACCGGGTAAAAATATCGCAATGGCATGTACAAGCTGAAAACAAGTAGAATTTAAGGGTAGTGAAAACTTTTAAAACTCAAAGTAATATTGTACTTGTTCGTTATTCTACCTGCATTGGAGATGTAATTTTACTGATCAGGCAAAACACTGTACGGACCGATCTCTATCGCTGCTGCGAAAAACTAGGCCGAATGGAAGTCAGTGGGACATGTTGTGGCTGCAATCTCGTCCTCGATCTGGCTGGCCAGCTGTTGGCCTAGCGGACAAGGATCTGATAACCTCTGGCCTGTGCAATCGCAATAAGAATGCGGTCTGGTCGTATCTGCCGCCTTCGTACGAATACAAATACGTCCAGTTGGTAGCATCAGTGCATACATAGTCCACGAGTGTATACATAGTGCATAAGTGCACCGGCAGTCTCCCCGGGCTAATGCAGATTATATGATGATAATCGTGGACTGAACTGTAATTGTAACGGTATTCAATCTTTCTTAAGCCTGATGGTAGTTATCGGAAAAGGATCGGAGGATGCAGCCAAATAGTATTTAGTTTTGGACTTGGCCCAAGACAGACCTCACTGCATTCTGTGACTGGGCCAATGGGGATGACAGGCTTGTGGAGTCGCTGAGGTTTGGACAGATCCCATCTTCCCATCTTGAAACCAGCCTTCTTGAAGCCATCAGGCTTCTCATCTTACAACCACCGTTGTATAAAGTAAGAAATAGTTTGTACTTGTAAGCTAGAAAGATCTCTGTAACCTGTTAATCATTATTATTCGTATTAAATTCTACTATAGTTCAGTAAACCATTTGTAATAAAATACATTGTTTATGAAATTCTATTTTATATAATTAAATTATTCTATTTTGACCACTACGTCAATTTATTAAAGTAAATTACTTTGGGTTTAGATTCAATTGGGAACAACAGTAAAATAATTAAATATTTTGAGAAAAGCTAATTTGGTGTAACCTTACACTAATGCAATACTCAGGGTTTAAGAAAGTAACAATATCTATTAATAGTTGTATAGTTAGATGGCATCCTATTTTTAATAGGTGTTTGCGGGTAATCCAGGTAAATATATATAAAACGATATATGAATCCGTAGAAAATTTACAGCGTTTATATATTCAGTTTATGTATTTGGATACAGTTGTATAGGAGATATATTAGTGTATCAATATGTGGTAAGTATCCATTTATTTAAATAAAAGCCCTCAGATCCCCTAACCTAGCCATTTTTATACATAAACCAGTCTGTATAAAAAAAAAGTTATCTATTAACACATCAACCACACACATATTTGGTCAGAAACCACCACTCTACTGTGATTGGTTTAGACAATTAATACCGCCGTGCTCTTATTATAATTACTTCAAAAGTGCTTTCAATACTTTGTGGCATTAGGAGGCTTTGTATCTAATTATATTCATCGGTCTGAAAAATGTATCAAAACTAGCCTACCTTGAGGTTCCTATATCTCAACTGCCCTTTTTAATTTTTGATTCATGGTCAAACTGAGACAACAAATAATATAAAATAAAACAACGCTCAGGCAAATGAACGATTTCGTTTTATAATAATAAAGTACATTAAGATGAAAGAAAAGGACACCTGTTCAAGATGCCCATAAAAAAAACACGGAATTTTTACATATAGATAAAAATTAATAAGTAAATCCGTAAATTTCCAAAGAAGGAACGAATGAGACTCTGGACATCATTAAATTAGCATTGGGTCTATTTTGGCGTAAAATTGCTGTATATTTGAACTCGGGAAGTTCAAGGATGAAAGCTGAGACCAGGCACCCAAGAACCGATATGGGACCCCATAGGAAGTGATGTCAAAAACGATTCTATAATTTTTTATTTTAATTCATAAAACACATTGGTCAAAAAAGATTAGCAATAATGTATTTACTTATTTTTTTCATGTCTTAAAAATAATATTTCCTGAGTACACTTTTTTTTTAAATTCTGCTACAAATTTTAAACTAAAGTCAGGCTTTATGCAACTAAGTAAACAGTAAAAGTAACAAAACACTTTTTGTTACTAGGGTACAAAAAAAAAGCCCAGTGATTCGCTCAATCTTTCATTCCTTGGTTGCAACATAAGAATTTAATATTTTCAATTCCGAATTCGGTATTTTGTGTTTTTAATGGTCGGAAAAAATTTAATTCAATATTATTGGTGGTGAGGATAATATTAAGAAAATCTTATTTTATCCGTAATTAGGTGTTCTCTATCTCTATCTATAAATACAAAGTTTGGTATAAAATACGATGGTCAACTTCAGTATTACGTTTCTTTGTTATTATAATCTAATCAAAATCAGCTTAGCGATCGAGGAGAAAAACGCCTCCAGCCTCTTTTATATGCAATCAATAAAAATATTTTAAATGATGCAGATCCTACTGGTTACTTTAATAGAGCTGACTACGGTTAAATAAGTAAATGTAATAAAAATGACTATAAAATACAAAAAAATAAATAAAAAGGTAAGTTATTAAAAAAGCTACAGGAATTAGTGCCTGGTTAGAGCCATACCAAATACTGTTAACAAATGGCTATTGTTGCGACCAGATAATATTTTTTGTATTTCTAGTTTTTTTTTGTTTTTTGATTCATAGATTATTCAATTTATTTATCCTCTGTTTGTTTGAAAACCGGAACTGTTTCATATGATATAGTGATTAATAATTTATTTTGTGTTTCAAGATAAATTAAAGATAAAGGCAAACAATTATTAGTTTTAGTTTTGGTGGATTGTACACACAATTTTGTTTACTATCCTGGTTATTCAAAGTGCCAACGTTTAAATATACGTTTAGTTCGGTAGTATATAAGTTCGGTATTATTTGTTATAATGTGTTTGATTCTGTTAGAACTGATGTGAACCTTAGAATGAACTGGTCCTGTGGAGCTAACAGGTCAGTATGAACTTAGAACGATATCCGGAAAGGAACTACAAAGAACTTAATACACTTAAACCGAGTTTGGTTAGTTCAGTTATTTTACCGGAATTTTTCATTTGAGGTAGTTCTTTCTTGAGTTGCGCATCCCTACTTTCTTCAGTCAAAATCTGTCGTCAGTCAGGGAAGTTTTTACGACCCCTCTTCCAGTTATAAAACACAGCACCTCTCATCCCCTCTCTCTTCCGCTCTTGCAGAAGCTTCTCTTGTTGTTCAGAGAGTTATGCTTCATCACCCACAACTCACCTCTCACAAACTCGCGTCTATGAGCAGCTTTACTCAATCCCACTTCGGAACAACTTCAATCAAGTCCCGGTTCGCCTCACAAATTTTTTCTTCGTATTATTTATGAACAGTTAGTTACTCTTTAAATATTCCAAGTAAAAATCATTAATTTTAATTGGTTTCCTTTTTTTTTTTAAGACTAAGAAATTAACGAAAAATTATAGTTTTTTTATTATGAGCATGAATTATCCATTTCAAAGTTATAACCTTCTGTCCAAATATTTTAGTAATGTTTACAATTGTTTTTTTCATTTATCACTAGTAACGTTTTTTTTTCTCTTTTATCAATTTTTTTACTTCGTTTATTGTGAAGGATTTCTGTGGATGAGCTGATCACAAACCACAAATTTTGTAAAGTGTTGGAGGTTTGTGGATCAATTGTGATTCACCCCTCCCCCAACACCCAGTGATATCTCTTTGTTATTAATAATTATAAAACTATTCATTAAATAGAAATATCTCTGAGCGATCCAGGACATATTATTACTAAATAGTTTTCATTACATGATGAAACGTTTACTTTCTAATAGACCTGCACTTTATTTTCATTAACGGTAAAACTTTACTTGACAAAATATTGCACTGATTGTAAACTAAACCAAGTCGTCCATATATTTTTTTTGTTCTAATAAAGAATCATTGTTTTGAAAAGTCAAGATTAATTACGATGCAATAAGCCTACTCGTAAAAAAAGTATACAATCCGGGCATGGAAAAAGCAGTAAAAATGGAATTGCTTTTAAATCCCCTTTTAAGTACGAGTCTTGATCATTAGCCGAAACGGAACCTAATACCTTCTGCTCTTATTTATATTACTTTCACTGTTTAAGTATCAATTTTGTTTATACTTAAAAGCTAGGAGATACTCATAAAGTACTTATTTAACATTAAACAATCGTATTTCAATGATTATAGCAAAATTAATTATTGCCACAAACAACTACGGCCATTACATAACCAGTTATTTTCCCCACAAATGCTCTTTTCTACTATTTAAATTCTTCTTGATGTGACCATACGATCTAATTAATTAATTAATTAGGGTATTTCGGTCGTGCCAAAAATGCAGCCTTCTGTTGCTATATTCTGACTGGGTTATTAGAACACAATTATTAATGGATTAGAATAGTAATTTTTTAAATTAAAGATTTTTTAAAAGAAATTTTAACTAATGAATTTATAACGGGAGTATTTTCAAACTAACAATACTATACAATTTGAAGCCTATCACATCATACCTTAATCTGTTCAGCCCTAAGAAGATGCAAACATTATTAAGGGTTTGATAAACGCCAAAAATTCCGTTAGTTGTTAGCTGACTCAACAGTCAAGTCTTATTGCGTAATGAGAATGAAAAATACTCGCAAAACAAACATATCAAATCAATTTTTCTTCTATCAAGGTATTCGCTTTAGTTTTTTTCAGCTCACTCTGACAAAACGAGCTTGCTGCCATTTCAGGAGCAACGCATTTCGTGATTAGCTTTAAGACAAATTCAAACTCAATCGACAAAAGCAGGGAATTGCACTCAGGCTCCATCGAGCAAAGAGGTCTAAAAGTGCAACAAACACCAGGCCAATCCAAAGCCTTATGTTTTCATCCCGATGTGTGGTAGCAGTCCGTTCGGTTCATTTTTCCGATTTCGACCTCGAGAGATATGAACGTGGAGGTTTCATTTACAATAATAATAATACTTCTAAAACTCCATTAATAGTTAATCTATTACCATCTAAGCAAATATATTACCAAAAACATTTATATCACATCGAGTCGAATATCAAGGTAAAGGTCTTGATTTCTTAATTAATAGTATTAAATAAAATCAATCTATAAAGTACGTATATTTAAGTCATTAGAATGGAGTTTTCACGTAGAAAATTTTAAAAATCCAATATCAGAAAGGGTCATGGCATTAATAATCTTCTTGGTAATTAAAAAATGACTATTTTCAAAACGTATCAAATAATAGTATAATTAATTCGTCGTAATTAATAATTTTTACTATATGGTGTGATTTATAATTACAACCAGGCATAAAAACTGTAATTGAAATCGTTTTCACAGCTTTTTGGCAGCCGCAACGAAATCCTTAATTGTGTGATGTGATACATCTACAACACAAATGACTTGAATTTCTAACCCTAAATTTTGTTACCCACTTTATAAACTACAAGAAATTAATAAAACATACATAAACTGTGTAAAAAGTAAACGAACGCATTCAAGAGGTGTGAATTTCATAAAAACTAAATATCCCCTACTAAATCTATACTTATTATTACTTTATTTTAGCACATAGTATTTACAAATAATCTTGATCGCTCAATATTGCCAATGTAGCGAAAGAAAAAAATGTATATAGCTGAACTATCGAGCAGTTGCATCAAAATTTGAAATATATTTATAATTAATACTTGATCACATATATAATTCACAATTAAATTTAAAAACGAGATTTATATTGTTGGCGCTTACAACTTTATGTTTGATATTTCTTTTGCGTTATTATGTCAGCCATGGGGAAAAAAGCATAATTTTATTCTTGAAGAGCTTCGGGGTTATGACTTGAATACACAAGTTTACGAAACGGGACCGCACTTATAAATATCAGTTTATTTTTGCATACTTATTATTACTATATTTTAACCATAATATAGTGATAGAAGAATAATAGAAGAACTCATTTTTTCCCACGTAGTGCAAGTAACGATTGCAAAAAAAAAAGTATTAATTATATATTTTATAATATTATTAAATATGTTAAAAACTTCGCTTTATTATTTTATTTTTTCCAATTGTTGGAACCATTGCTATGCCTCGACTTTTGTAAGTGGAAGAATTATATATCAATCATTAAAGAGCATATATTAGCAATAAAAAATATACTATGAAAATGAAATATCCACAAGATATAATAACTAGTACTAAGTTAATATAACTTTTTATAATAAAAATCTAATTACAAAACGAAGTGTATAAACCCATAAGAAAATTAGCCAATCAAAAAATATACTGAGAGGCTCGAAAACATCTGCCCCCCACTGGCTGAGATCAATTTTTCATTAGCTAATGATTATTTAGTAATAATCAAAAATAATAGGATCAATACCACAACATAATATATAACATTATGCAGTAAAGTGAGATTATGCAGTAAATAGCCTTCTTAAAGGATCATTGCAAGGAAATCATAGTTAAGACAAAATTATATATATCTCATCGTAGTGTTCTCCATTTTTTTTTTTAATTGCAAGATGTCCATACTGCATTTGTCATCCACATCTCCACATCGATTGGGTAATACATTAGACCCAATAGTGTGGTTAGTAAAATTTTTCTCTGGCCAACAATCAATATTTTATTTATTTTTATATGCCCTATTTTTTATATAGACGTAACAGAATGCAGGAATCATATCAGGGTTAGCATGAGTGCTCCACGGCATGAAATTGCTGGTCCTATTCCCAATTCACTCCTTTTTAAATGTTTCAAAATTACTGGAGTCAATGATATCATTCATATTTATTAATTATGTGTGCATACTTCCATGATTGATGATTGGGGCCAATATCTTTCACTTAAATTGTTAACTAAATGGTAAACCATAATTTAGCTTTTTTCATACTAGAAAAAAAGAAAAAGAAAAAATGGATAATTAATTACTGTAGAAAACATTTTTAAGGAAGATTTATGAAATTAGATAGAAGTAAATTTTAAAGTTCCTGAATACAGTAACAGAAAGATCATCGAACGTAGCCATAATATATAATTAATAATAAACTTAATAATTTCTAATAATTATTTAACAACCCACACAGAATCTATTAGTGTAATTCCAAAAAACATGTGTTATTAATAACAAATGACAGTTTGGTATATGAAGCTGGTAAATACCGTGATTCCGTAAGCTGTCATCCTTGCCGCCTGTGAAGACGGGTACGACTTAGACGGGAACGCAGTTCGTCGAAGAGGGTTCGATCTGACACGGAGGCGGGAATAGACTGAGGAGTTGGGGCGCCCGCTGGGAGCGCTCCCGTCAGCCCCTACCCTCTCGCTGGCAGGCGAAATTTAGCGATAGCATTCCCCCAGGCGCTCAGGTTTAGTTGTCGACGTTGAAATAGATCGAAGGGAAAGGTTCATATTTAAAAGAGGATATTCACATGTGGTAAATCCCTGCTGAACGAATGAGCATTAGTGAAGCAATGGATATCAGAGCATTATGGAAATGGAATTCAACTAAAAACTATTACATTTTTTTTTATAAATAATCTTTATTTACACATTGCTTGTACAGCATAATTATAAGGATGAGAGAATTCATTTATACGTAAGTACAATTTCCATCCATACCAACATTCAAACAACATATTTACATTCTGGCATGGAACCTTCCACTCCAAAGCCAATTGGAGTAGCAAGCTGGTGGAAGGGTCTAAGCAGCGGAGCTCTCCGATGGTTTCGCAATGAGCCGAAGATTAGAGAGAGGGCAAGATAATTACAGACGCTCAAGACGTGAGTGGGAATGGTACCCAGTGCTATACTCCTTAACATACTTATGTATTTACGATAGATCGCGAGGCCACCGCCGATTTAGTTGAAGAGGAGGTTTGTAAGAATGAGTGTTAATGTTTAAGGAGTTAACCAAAGCAGCGAATAGGTTTTAGTGGAATTTGGGAAATCTTGAGGCTATTAAGTCAAGGATGCTGTGTGTCGAGTGATGAATCTGCTAAACATAATCATACATTTACCCAATAAAATTAGGTTTGTTTGTATGAAATAGAGAAGAGAACACTTAGAAAATATTTGGAACCAGGCAAGCTGGAGCCTTAACTTCAATAAATTAGGAATGGTGTGACCTCAAAATAAAATGACCTGGAAAAATTTATTTATCGTTGACCACTCGAAACAAATCGACCATTTAATCACTGGCCAGAAAGGGGGGCATACCTGCATATAACTTACAACCCACCCCGCACATTGAAGTACCAAAGAAGAAACTTTAATAACAGGCTGCTATTGACGTGACTGACCTATTGACGTGAATTTTATGGATTATAGGTTTTTAGGCATAGTTTAACGCCTTTAATTAGAATTCAATAATTGAATTATTATTAATCAATTATTTAAATTATTTAAAATTTCTATCTATTCAGCTTATGAGGTAGAATTATAGGTATCCTCATGAAGCTCAATAAACGACCATAGAATCCATCTTAACAGCAATAGGACCCGTAGCAGCCAAGGAATTCAATGGGAAAGGCTACATTAGGTGAAAGGTGAATCTTAGTCAGAGGCATAGAACTTAGACTACAGTAGAAGCGGAAAACCGAGGGAGAAGGTTCGCCCTAGCGCCTTCAATTTGTACCCACTCCAACACACCCTTTCTTTACCACTCAAAATTGACATCACCCGTTCTCAGTTTCCTTGTAGTTATTATACTAAATTTTGTTTGTGTGTTACACGTGATTTTCATGTTTTAGAAGTGTTTGTTACATTCACTTACCGTGCCTTGCTGCGTCGGACTGGCTGTAGCACCAAAAAAAATTATGTTTCTCCTACCGTTACACTTCACCACTATGTTAATTTATTAATTCTAATTCTATGGTTCGGCTAATACCAATCCAAGATAAGTATCCTTTTTATTATAACTAAAATTAGGTTAAGATTTTGTTGTTAGATGTAAGTTAGGTTTAAATCTATGATTCATAAGGCAAGCTCCATCATTTTTAAACATGTTTTTACAATGAATGCCCATTATACTTTTGTAACAATCACAAATCGCATTATAAAATTATTAAAAATTTTACAAAATGTAGCCAATCTACAGGACATATAATGACCTACTATAAATAGATTCATTCATGTAGAATCTATACTGATTTCCATAATTTATAATAATAAGGGGATATGAAGAAAAACAAATCTACGGTTCGTTAAAATGTTTTAATATCAACTACTTTTAACCATGAATAATTACAAATCATTAGTTGAATCATCCAAAAAACTTATTTACAAAAATGATTTGGTTTTACTTGGAAAGAAACCAACACAACATGGAAATCTGCTAGAGATCACTTGTGAACATATGTTAATTGAACTTGTGAATAAAACTAACCCTCTTTAAGTTCTCTATAAAAAACATTCTATCTAGCTAAAACATTTAATTAAATCTAAAAGTCATCGAGGTTCGTAAAATACTTTTTGAAATGACTTGCTCACTCTAAAGTGTTTTTTTAATGTATTCTCTTTTAGGAACGAAGAGCAATCAAATGTCATTTACCACTCCAAAAACACGATCTCCAACCCAGAAAAGGTTTGAATTAAAGTCAGCTACCTCTCTATCTAACTTACAACAAACAGAGATACAACTTCGTGAAAAAAAAAAAATCGGAATTAAAGGTAGCGACTTGCTCTTCAGACGCTTTGTTGCGAACCCTCAATATTGCCAAGTTTCATATAAGCACCAAAAGAACATAAATAATAACTTTCAGCGGAATACTAGCACAAATTGTGCATTAAAATCAATCATATCTGAGTTGAAAAAAAATACAGTAAATTAAACCTAATGCTGAATTATGAATGATGCGTGGAACCTATTGAAAAAAAAAAAACGTGGAGGGGGCTCATGGGAATTAAATACCGAGGAGGATTAATTTAAACCAAAATGTTCAGATATGACACAAAAAAATAACAATTTTATTACCGGACACCGAATTTTGTTACTAGTTTTTTTAATACTACTAGCCATTTTTTGGAAGAAGAAAATCATTATATTTCACTCATAAGATAACGATGATTTACACAAAGATCCCCTCTAAAAATAATAAAATTGTTTTATTATAAGGTCAGTAGTAATAAAACTATTTTTTTTTAAATGTGTTAACTGTAAATAAATATATTATTTATGTTAAATTCCCAATTGCACGCGGTTTTTATGTGGGGGGAGTGCATTGTGGGCTAAGCCTCTCAACTGTGCAGGAACCCTACCTGATGCCGCTTCTACTCTATTCCATGTTCTATGGTCACAGGATACTTGCATACGAGACCTCGATCAAATCGAAGTCGTTGATAGCAGACGGAGTTACTCAAGGCTCTGATAATCAAGACTACTGCAACCGGATGAACCCAATATGGTTGTAGATTAAGTTGCAATTGGGCCGGTGTTGAAGTTCACGCCGAAAAGATGCGAAATATAACTAAAGCCGCAAAAGAGATACCAATCTCAAGAAGGCTGAAGCGGAAAATCGTCATTCAAACTATTTGTAAACGTTAGATTGTTTCACTTGTTAATCAATGCTTGGCTCTCATTCAGACATCGTATAGAATTCACTGGATACAATGTTCTAACAGGGAACAATTCTTTATCATTTATTAAAAACTAGACAATACAAACTGTTTTTACTATTCAATAATCGAGCTAATAAAAGCAACTAAACTTTTCAGTACAACGTCGAAACCGTAGGTCTTTGACTATGGTTTCAAATAAAATCGATTATCGGTAATTCGAAACATGGGGGACCACAGAATAATTTTAAAACATAGAGTTTTTTTTGTTTGTTTTAGGCCATGTCACTACGAGGGTTATAGATACCATATAATCATTTCCTTGATTTTATGGTTTGTTAATAATTTAACTTTCATTCAAGATTATCAGACATTCAAGCAATGAAATCAATAGCAATAGCAAATTTAAATCAATACTCCTCGGCCTCTCCACATAAACTTCACAAGCAGAGCTCACGAAAACATTATTATTTAATTGGTGTCATCTTTAGTTGCCATTTCCTGAATTTTAAAACATGTAAAATGGTGTAAATAACAGAATGGTTTAAAAAGGGTTGATATAGGTACTGACTTTACTCTTGGTCTCGTGCGCAGTAATGAATATTTATAAAATATTATATTTACATAGTAATAGTAATATGTTTATAATACATTTGCCGACGCTGGGTTGGGTTCCGGAACCCCGGTTGGCTACCAAGGTGTTTGGGGCCGTGTATAATTCTTTTGAGTTCTCTCCGTTTTACAAGAAGTATGTTGTAGTAAGTTGTTCTTTTTGACAAGTTTTTAAAGTTTTGAACGAAAAAAAATATCGGTCCTTTTGATATTTTTCTCCATGCGCTGTAATTTATTAATAATAATAAACATCACGATTAGTTAATAGTTAAGATGATTATGGTATGTGTAGGCATCAAGGACCCTGTTGAAAAGAAAGAAACACATTCTCTTTCTCTGTCAAGAAATTCTTAATGGTATGAAAGGGAAGTATGTACATGTTTTATCCGATGGTGCTTAATGACTTATGAGAATCATGATTTGAGGATAGTGACCAAGCGCATGGCCCGGAATTTCATTATCTTTTACAATCAAAATGCAATTATTTGATGTAGAGGAGTCTTACATCTCCGTAGGACTGTATGGACCCTTAATTACGATTACCAGGACTCGTACTCTTTCAACTACTATGTACGCTGCACAAAACTGACAAATTATTTTTTTTTCGACGGTCCCACAAAAATACATTTAAATAATATACATGCGCTTTATTATATATTACATTAACCACCAACGATATTGTAGCTTTACTCCTACATGTTTTTAAAGATATTTTTGTTTGATTGTTAGCGCTCATCAATTCAAGATCTTTGATAGTTTTTTATCTTCATTCTATCCAGGTTGGGTTGGCCTCATTTATTATTTTTACAGTGAATTTCAGTGTACATTAATCAAATTGAAAGAATAGCTCTACCTTTTGTACGATATTAATTGAATAATAAAAAGCAAACGAATTTTTTTACTAGGGCATACCTCACGAGTGATATAACTTTTACAAACATAAGCCCCCTAACACAGGGGGGTTAGTTAGTGCTGACAAGCACACCTCATTCTCTTTGTTGACATTTTCACCCTCTAATCAGGATTGAAACTTTTTAAGTAGTTTCAAACACCTCTTCAGCACACATACTTTGACACCTGGTCTACCACAGCCGACACGAGGACGTTCAAACAAATGAGCGCGCTAAGAGGGGATGGGGCCTCTTCATCCTTAATATTGACCATCTTTTTTTGTTTTGCTGCAAGTAAAACTAGCAAGTTATCAAGAATAATCGATGAATTGATGAGGTAGTCTAAGATCTATAGATGAGAAAGAAAAAATAAAGAAATAGTGTCAAGTGAATCCGAGAAATAAAGAGAATGAACCGGAGAAGATTTTTGGTTTGTTCTGGCGATTCATTGTAAGGACACTACATATTATGTGACGAAAATGGTCAAGGATTAAATGAGATATATTAAAGGGAGATCTCACAGGTCGTAGTGGTTTACATGCCTAACTAATAATTATGGAGACGTGGGCTCTTTTAATCTGTACTGTTCTTTCTAATTGGTTCAGGTTGTAGGGGTCCACTCACCCTCATGAGAGAATCTCAATATGTACTTAAATGAAGATGAAGGGTTGTGAAACCAAGAAAAATTTTATGAAGTAAAAGGCTATCATCTCTGAACAATAGCAATCTTGATTGGCCTTACCTCTTCGGAGCTACCCACGATGGATTTATATTATACGTTAATAAAAGTGAGAATATTTTAATGTTATTCCTCAAGTAGGGTAACAATGTTGTATTAAGCGTTATTTTAAAATTTACTAGTAATTTTGCTACCAGGAGTTTCATTATGATTTTAACTATAAAAATTTAATCACTTTCAATTGGCTAAAAAAAAATAAAAGTTATTTCATCTATGCGTTGTGTTATAAGCCCTCCCTCCCCATACAGTTAATGTAACAATGCATTCCCGAGGAATGCGCTACTTTAAGGTAATATTGATCCAGAAATTAAGAAGAAATTAATAAGAAGAAGTTATACATAATTAATATTAAGGCGTGACAAAATAGGGTTGGAGGCGATTCGGTCAGGCAACTACAGCTTTCGGTGTTCTTCAAAGGGTCAGCAAAATATAATTATGTATAAGAGCACAGGTGCTTTACCAGTGATTAGCTCTCGGCCCTAACCCTAACTAATTGTGGGACCGTCGAAAAAAAAATAATTTGTCAGTTTTGTGCAGCGTACATAGTAGTTGAAAGAGTACGAGTCCTGGTAATCGTAATTAAGGGTCCATACAGTCCTACGGAGATGTAAGACTCCTCTACATCAAATAATTGCATTTTGATTGTAAAAGATAATGAAATTCCGGGCCATGCGCTTGGTCACTATCCTCAAATCATGATTCTCATAAGTCATTAAGCACCATCGGATAAAACATGTACATACTTCCCTTTCATACCATTAAGAATTTCTTGACAGAGAAAGAGAATGTGTTTCTTTCTTTTCAACAGGGTCCTTGATGCCTACACATACCATAATCATCTTAACTATTAACTAATCGTGATGTTTATTATTATTAATAAATTACAGCGCATGGAGAAAAATATCAAAAGGACCGATATTTTTTTTCGTTCAAAACTTTAAAAACTTGTCAAAAAGAACAACTTACTACAACATACTTCTTGTAAAACGGAGAGAACTCAAAAGAATTATACACGGCCCCAAACACCTTGGTAGCCAACCGGGGTTCCGGAACCCAACCCAGCGTCGGCAAATGTATTATAAACATATTACTATTACTATGTAAATATAATATTTTATAAATATTCATTACTGCGCACGAGACCAAGAGTAAAGTCAGTACCTATATCAACCCTTTTTAAACCATTCTGTTATTTACACCATTTTACATGTTTTAAAATTCAGGAAATGGCAACTAAAGATGACACCAATTAAATAATAATGTTTTCGTGAGCTCTGCTTGTGAAGTTTATGTGGAGAGGCCGAGGAGTATTGATTTAAATTTGCTATTGCTATTGATTTCATTGCTTGAATGTCTGATAATCTTGATTTTTAACTGTGAATAAACACTCAAAAGAGGTTGTGGAATTACAGTAAAAAAAAATTGTGGTCTCAAAAAAGATGTTCGTTAATCAAAAAAGATATATTACCATAAATATATATTCTGGTTCGATTACCTTGAAAATTATGTCATACGAGGAAGTTCCTAGACCATGGTTGCCTGATAGGTATAGGAGCAGTATATATCCGTTATGCAATTGGGGCGTGGAGCTCCATGAAATATGGCGCTAGCTAATATGGAGCTACGATCACCTCCCTTAGCGACCGTTCGCCTCGATTCCTCAATATTTCACAAAATAAATTCAGCCATCGAGGGAAGGAAAGCGAATGAAACGCACTTATTCATGTTCAATTGCCGAGATTATTCAATTCTTGCTGTGCGTTATTTTTTTCCATTTGAAATTGATACTCAGGCACCCCAAAGCTCACAAGAGTGAAATGCAACTATTTATACACCGTGGTTTAATAAATTGGGAAGTAGAACCCATTGTATGATAGCGCGGGAACTAGTGTGACGATTAACCTGCTATATCTGACCCCACTCTCTCAAAAAAACTAATGGATATCATAATTCCGAATAAAATAGATGGAAAGCTTTAATTTTTTCAATGGTATCAAAAAAATGCACTACTTATCTCTAATTGATAACTTCATTTGAAAGAAATCCCATGGTAGGCTTTTAAAATAAAACAATTATTGCTCCATGTTTATTGAAAAATACTAAAGATTGGCAAAGGAGTGCGGAGAAGAGAAAAGTTATGAAAAATAAGGACTAATAAATAAACCCCGAGGCAAATAAATACATAATTCAAAATACGAAAACTAAGTGAACTCTTCCTCTCACTGCAACTACACGCAATCTATTCTGCGATGATTTTTTTTTTTAGTATATATATATATGAATTTATTTTGAGATAAGTGAGTAAAGAGTTCATGGTCCCGAAAACTTACTGTTATAATGATTTTTTTTATTCATGAAACATCTAAACTCCAATAAAGAGATCCGCATTTGAAACATAATATGTACATATAATGTAACCAAAAAAATTATAAATACATTGTTCTTCCCTTTGATAAAATAAGAACTTCCACTGAAGAACTAAGCTTTCCCAGATTTTTGACCTATAATCAAAGACTTAAAGCGTCTTTTAATTTTATATTATAAATATTACATAATAAAAAAAAATCTCAATAATAAAATAAAATAAATTATATTTTCTACAACGGTATGAACGATTTTCGAATGGTCTATGACATCATGTTATCAAAACATCATGTTTACGAAAACACCACATATCGAGATAACCTAACTAAACTTATCATAATAAAATGGACCCCGTTTGACTCATTTATTCTGTTATCCCGAAGAAAGGTCAATCGGCTTGTGGTATTTTAATGCACTCGTCAATAAAATTTTAAACGACTCTTTCGTTCATTCCAATCAAAATTCCAGAATAAAATCACATACGTCATATATTTGAATCGTTCAGTGTATATGTTGTATCCGATAGGAGACGGTCTAATAAACGCGGATGAGAGTACAAAATGATTCGATTTGTACAGAAATATACGACCACGGTGCCAAATAGGTTTCTGATTCACGTAATTCAAGTCTCCTCACAGAACGCAGAGAGGAAAATAACTTTTTAATAGAAAAGCAATTTAGATTCTCCATCATTTTGTGACGTCTATGAAGATACCGTTCCCCCGACGTATCAGTATAAAACGATAATTCACTAGGGAATCGTACGCTGAAATTAGTTTAAATTTGTTAGATTAGTTTTATGAAAAGATGATTTAGATTTTGAACCCTTTGACAGATTTTTACATTAGAAATTGATGGTCACTGCTAAGAAATTGCCCGTGTTTTCCCATCACTCTTGATTTGAAGCACACAAGAGATTGACAACCCCTCCCCCAAAAAAAAGAATTACATGAAAAAATAAATAACAACTTACTAAAATTTAACAATACTATTAAATGAATTTCAAAATGATTCTACTGTTTTACCGATTGGTTGGATGTCAGAGGAAGCTCAAGAAAGTAGAAACAAGGATTTAAAACGATTTCAGCTGAACCATTCCCGCAAAATATCGAGGACAGCAACAAGCGAAGACATCATACATAATTTAATTATTTCTTCTGATCCACTCCTCTCAAGATTGAGACCAAATTGGCAAAAATCTCCAATTGAACCCGTGGAAGAGGCTGAAAATCTCCTTACAAACTTTCATCCAACACATAGTCATGAAGACTCTGGATTTATGGACGAAGGCGAAATTGAAAACTGATGTTTACCAACTTTACCACGTGTAGGTATCTTTTATATATATTATTTTTCAATAACTTTTTTCATATACGGTTTTTCTGCCTATAAGTACTTTTTTTTTTTTAATAGCCACTAATCGAGGTAATAGCTCTCCACTCCTTGCAAGATTGAGACCAAATTGGCAAAAATCTCCAATAATTGAACTTGAGGAAGAGGCTGAAAATCTCCTTACAAACTTTCATCTAAGTAACATTATAATAATCACGAACTCTCTGGATTTATGTACGAACACGGAATTGAAAACCGATGTTTACCAACTTTACTCATCATGTTGTTTTTTTTCAAATATAGCCATTAATCGGGGTAATAGTTTTATTGTGAGGACCTACCTATGCTTATGTGCTGTGTACCTACATGTATTTATTTACCAATACATTTTTTCACACTAAAAACAATGATGACTAGGTGGAAAACTTACCTAATATTTTCTTGGTTGTTGAATAAGTCGCGTAAATTAACACCATTACATTCAGCGTAAAAAAAACCTTTGAAAATCATGGGTCACTCTTGATTTTTGTGAAAATTTTTTGTGTGTATATTTTTGGACTATTTTTGCGCTATTTTTGGAAAATTTATCTAACATGTAATGTTCTTCACCAGTTTTCCATCAAGGGCAATCTATACCTTCATTAAAAATGTGAAAAAAAATTTTTGAGGTGAACTTTACTAAGGAATATAGCCTGGCTTGTGATGAGATGCTGAAGAGAGTAGTAAGTCCAAAGTACTCTTTTCAATTTCTTCTGCATGTGTGTGTAGAACGTCATGTGTCTGTCTAGGTTGATGCCTAGGTAACAGATGCTGTTGGCAAGTTTGCATTCAGTCCCGTCTATGGTGAAGCTGGGTAATAAAAGACTCAGCAATTGAAAAATCAGATATTATATGTAAGATGACGTGTTGTGCGGGAACGTGATTTTATTCTGTACAAATGAATTGTATTATTTATTAATAATTATACACGCCCTTGAATTCTAGTATGTGACAGATATGAGCAATATATGATAGTAACCTTACACCTAGCTCAACCCATATGTATTTTTTGTGTTTGTTTATTTTACGAGTATAACTGTCACATACTAGATTTAAAGGACGTGTGGTTTAATTTGTAAGATTCTCTCTGGGAAAGTGATTTTATATTGTGCAAAAGAATTAATATACACGCCCTTGAATTCTAGTATGAGACAGATATGAGCAATGTAGCTAACCTTACACCTTGCTCAACCCATATGTATTTTTTGTGTTTGTTCATTCTATAACTGCCACATACTAGATTTAAAGGACGTGTGATTAAATTTGTAAGATTCTTTCTGGGAAAGTGATTTTATACTGTGCAAAAGAATTAAATTACACGTCCTTTAAATCTATTATGTGACAGTTATAAAATGAACCAACACTAAAACCACATATGGATTGAGCAATGTATCCAATCTTGCATATATTAATATGCATTTAAACTCTGTCATTTTTTAAATATTTATTTTGGTTGAAAACCTTTTTTATTTCCAAATCAGGGTCAATATGAACGGGTAATCTTTTGGCTTCGTTGAGTTGGTTCCGTGTGCCAAGTTCGTTTGATTTGATTTTTATAACACCATAATGAACTTCTCTTTCTTCATAATATTTAATTAGTTCGCTGTTCACTATAGATACATGAAATTCTACAATACTTGGAGGTCTTGCTTTATATCGCTACGACATGAAAAATATTTGAAAACTTATAAAACATGATTAAGTACCATTGATTGATTAAATACTGGGTATTGAAATAAAATCTATAAGTTGTAGTATATTATGTTATCATTTCCTGACTAACAATATGCAATTAATGTAATACCATCCTAAAATTAACGCTAAAAAAGAGACACCTGTGTATTATACTGTGTGAAAATCAGTTTCAAAAAAAAAATCTTGAAGTCCCGAAATATTTGTTATTGTTGATATAACATCTAAAGGCAAGGTTTCCCATATTCAGGTATACTCAGGACTGCGAAGGATATTGCCTTTAAATCCATGTTCATTTATGGTTTTCACACTGAATTGGTAACCTTTGTAGGGTTTATGAAAATATTATTTAAATGTTTTAGAAAAGAAAAACTTTGTAAAATAAGTTCCAACTTTTGTGCTTTTGATATTTGTAGTGGGAAGCAGGATCAGTCTTTTGGGTACAGTTCTCAGTGACAAAGCACATATTGCATATAGATATGTCTCAAAGTTGGGGCAGAGTCCTTTCGATAGACACTCTGTTACCTTTTTTTAGTGATTTACATAATTTATACATGTAGCGAAGAGCTAAATATATATGTAAATTACCCTACACTCTGGTTCATAATGTATTATAATAGAAATGCAAATCTGTGTAACTTCTGGTAATAAATCATTGAGGGATCGGCAGAGTTAAACAAGTAACATCGAGGGTACGGCAATAAAACCTAGGGTAGGTCACACCGCCCCTTAAAATAGACCTGCAGTCACGTCCCAGCGGTCATAAAATCATTCCAGGAACAGTTTTGTCACGTAGATCGGGAGGGGACATCATAAAGCACACCCTTTTGGACCAACGGGATAATAAAACAGACCACCTGCAGACAGACTCCGCCTTCCACGAGGGAGGGGGGTACAATATTTATATCAGAAAGTTTCGCCCTTAAGAAGTACTCTGTTTCTTAGTCTCCACAGCCGCATTACCTCGCGATACGCCAGGGCCCCGGGGCCCTGGGAGTAAGCCCACTCAGCCTTCTGCTAGTCTACTCTCTCTATGCCACACCTCTACGACGGCACTTGGCCTCACAGCCTCTAGCAGACCTCTGACGACTTGTACCTATTACGCTGCCGATCTCCCGCCCGAACTCTGAAAACTGGTCTTATTCTTTATGAACCTCTGAACCTCTCTCCTGAACACAGTGTCTTGTCGGGACACATCCCTATCAATAAATAGAGTCAGATATTATCGCCTACATGGAACATGGTCCATGTTATTAACTACAACAATCCGCACTTGTCACCAATGCTAGAGTGATCAGGCACTCCCCTAGTGACGCCCCCCGACAATTGTTGACCTCCGACAATTGTTCACCTTTCCCGACAATACACCTACAATCTTCGCACTTACCTTTAACTCTTTTAACCTTTAGAAGTAAAGTTTGCCAAAACACATTCTGTAGTTGGCAGTGCGAGTCGCGATCGCTGTGTTAATACTTACCTAGCAGTAAGTATTTGGTCAGACCAAAGAGAGTTTTCTAGTCAATGACCAGTCGTTAGTTTTATACCTTGACATTCGAGGTATAAATAATAAATTATGAAGATCTCTGAATTTCTGGTTCCACCTATAGCCCGAATGAAGAACTTTTTGTGATGGAGATTCGGGTATGAGAAGAAATTTTAACTTACGAATCCTTCTTAATTATAAATCTTCCTCATAAAATATTCCTTTCTTGTTGCAGTACGTGCTACTGCCTGCAGCTGTAAAGGTAAGATTCGTTTTATTAATATAGTTAAATTAGCTTCCTTCTTTATTCACCTGTGATCATCTGATGTTTTCCATTTATATATTTAATTTCTGAGTTAATATGTTGAAACGAACACTTCCAGAAAGTCTATTTTTGTGATCTAATTTCCAAGTCTTAATATCCTTTAATCAATGTACGCGTGTGGCATGAACATTTCTACCACAGGGTTCCTTTTTTTTTTTTTTTTGCTGTCTTAAGGCGCGTATATTTCTGTTAGGCACCCCAATATCTTTGATCTGATCCATAGTTAGCACGCGTATAGAATCTCCCTGTCAACCATTAAATATATTTTGGAAAAAATATTCACTTCCAAAATCACCAAGTTAAAGGTAAGTGCGAAGATAACAGGTGTATACATTATGTAAATGAGTAAAAAATGATAGGAGAAGGTGACTGGAAGTTAATCCTGACAGACCCATGTAATCCATACTGGACAGAAGACCAGACAGGAGGTGGGAGCACAGTATCCCCTATGTCACCTCGATGGCTAGTGCGCCCTGGCAACCGATCCACACAGGCTTTACACAGGAGGCCCTAGAGGGTTTTCACTTCCAGCCTAACTGAATATCGACCCTGCTATACTCCACCTCTTGCCAATAGCACATTTAGCACTGTCACTTAAATTAAATAGGGCTGTAATAAAGGTTCTCAAAAATAAATCCCATTTTCTCAGTGTACTTGCAGGGTTGAAAATCACTTTAAAGCGATGTGAGGATCAGTTGCCTCGCCATTGTTTCCTATTTTTTTGTAACTCCCATAATTTGTTTATTTCTACTATAAGTATTTTTGCATACAAAATTAACGACGTAAAAAGAAAAGAAACGAAATCGACCCATGTCAGGCCAGAATTTCTTCTTACTTATTAATTGATTTAACCAACAGTTTAACTTTCGTTAATAATTATCATATGTAGGTGGTGTAATATGTTGTTAGAAAGAAAATCTTTTTTTCAGTACAATAGATGTGTCAAAACTTAGAATAAGTTGACTATAATGTAAATTTTACAAGGGACTGGTAAAGTTTTAAAGAATATTAAATCCGATACCACCACTGGCAACTTCCCTCCCTTCGCGTATGTATATCCTTATGTTATAATCAAACAATTTAAAAGAAATATTTAAGTAAAATCTGACAACATGAACACATAATTTTTTTCATGTAGTTCGTTTTTCTTTATATATATATATATACATAAAATTATACATATTTTGATTATGATATTCTCTGATAGTAGATAGTAATGATTAGAACTATCATGCATATTCTCAATTGTTGTGTTTATTTTCTAAATCGATAAAGGTTTTTTTTATATTTAGTAAAACATAGTTGTTCGTGGTTCTTCACGTATTGTCTTATTTATTTTTCAAGCACATTTATTCATTTTAATGTTCCTTCATGCCAATAGCTGAACCTAATAAGACATATCATTAGAGTTTTTATTTATTAAATTGAAGATACCTAATAAATGCTTTTTTTATCTATCGGTCTCGACATACCTTTGGTGAACGAAATGTGGACTAAATTATCGATCCCGATCAAACAGATTTTATTTTTGTTTCTATTCATTTCTATAAAGTATTATGCACTGTTATTCATTGTAAATGCCCTGCCAAACAAAAAAAGTTGCCCCCATAGAAAAATTAGAAATATTTGCTACTTAATAGAATTATATTGGCTTTCAATTATTTTTTAATTAATATTGAAGTTTTAGGGATAAGGGGCTATAAATGTGAATGTAAGCCCCAATAGATAAATTATATTCAAAAATTTTATTAAAAAAATCATTCAGAAATTTCTATTTTGACTTCTTGAGTAAATGTGGTCTAAAAATTACGAAAAAGTTATTATTTTTATTTTTATTCGAGCAAGTAGCTCGTGCAGTGCATGTGCATGTGCACACAAACCTGTCTCACGGTAACGTGTAATTGCTCTCCGAACATTGTTTTAGCTAAGCCCAATGCACGAGCTGCCCGCAACATGATTTTAACCAGCATTTTTAATATTAAAATTAAAAAAACAAACATTTTGCTAATTTTTCAGAGATCTAGTACAGAAAAAATCAAAATTCAGAATAATTTTTTTAAATATTTATTGCGGTTTCTTTTATATTTACAGTCCCTTTTCACTGGAAACGTTTGCCGGGTCGTCACAAGGGGGGTGCCTAGTTACCCTAGTCCTGGTGACGAAGTGAGGGTTGATTAAGCTATGACCTGGAAAATTGCTTTATGACGGGTCTTACTATCTTACTCCATATTTGATAGGTATGTGCCCCGACAATGCACTATGTTCAGGAGAAGAGGTATAGGGAAGGTAGTGTAGGTAGTTTATGTGGTCTTTGAATGACCACGAATTCATACTCGTTATCTGAGGGTAGGTGAAAACCGTCCGGATCACAAAGGCTAGTGTAAACCGGAGAGATGCAGACTGGATTTCCGTGGCAGAAACTACTAGGTAAAGTTTGTATGGCCACGGCAACCGTTGTCCGCGAGGGAGAGGCCTCTCCCAAGGAGCTGCTAGTTTTAGCGAGACGAAGGCAGAGAATCTCACTAGGAGAGTGTGGGGTCTGACAAGGCCGGACTAAAACATAGCGAGGTTAGTAAGAGAGGTCCAGAGGTTTTCATAAATGAGAAGGCCAAGTCTTGAAGCATCAGTGCAGCTGCAAGTTCACAAGTAGAGAGCCGTCGTGAGAATGATTCACAGGCAAAAACCCGGGTCTATTTATACCAGGCTCGCATCGTTAGTACCCAATCATGTGACTCGTTATTATGGCCAATAATATCCCAGTTTGCGGTGGCTCTTTGTTCTCGGCAGCCCCAGGCCTGGTCTGGCTAACCCGATTCCTGCTCTTGGTAGAGGGTGAGGGTTTCCAGCCTCTAACAGGTTTCTTTGCAGCTGCGTCTTTTATTGTTTACAACATTTACAATGACTTATGGTTTGGTAATGTTATTTACATTTGTTTAAATTAATTTACAACATATATACAATAGAGTATAGGGTGATTTATGTAGTCAGCGGTCGCTTCAACGTTTAATACTAATTAAAACATAACACCATAATAATTTTAATAGGAACTTTAAAAATATTTTAATTTTTCTATGTGCGCCGCTTTCTATTTGTTGCTGCCGCAGTGTATTTTTATCTAGGCTTGAATGTGTTTTGATGCTAGTGGCTAGGACGAGTTCAGCCGGCGCGTCATGATGCCCTACGGAGTGTGGGTTCTTTGTAACTGTATAGGCTAGGCCAATTAAATATCACACTAGGTACAACGCAAAGCGAGAGACTCATCTTTCAAAAACATGATTGTAAACATTAAAAATACAAAAAAAACATTTCATTTTTTATGATTCAATAGTATGAATAGATTGTAGATTGAGTACAGACCTTTTAACTTCATCAATAATAGCGAAACTAAAATACAATACAAATGCCTAGCTTAAGATGAGAAAAAAATATTAAATTATTGAAATATATAGCCCATATATAAATATATAGAGCCATTTATTAAATGATTATCACATAAATTGGCATGATATTTTCTAATACACTAATTCTATATTACATCATGTGGTAAGTCATTCCACTATGTCCACCCACCATTCGTGTTGGGATCTGTTTCTATAGTTACTACTGCTGATTTCGTCTGTCTAGTCACCAGTAAAGTATACCAAAAAAGCTAGGCATCTGCTTCTCGTCTTCCCTGATGAAGAGTATCCCTTAGGAATTCCAACCACTCCGGGAGTGAGGTCTTAGAAAATAAATATCTCAGGATACCACGTTAGTTTCAGTTAAAATTATTCACGTGTGCTTTAAATTACTTAAAAGTTCAAAATCTGTAGCTAGATGTGGCATAGTGTCGGAAGCACTTCACTAACTTGGATGCAACACACATCATTAGCACAAATTAGGAGGCTGCTAAGTCTGAGATAAGTTACATTAGCTTTAATGGTCAATTAAAAGAGGGACTTGGAACTCCTTGCGGTTGACATAAACAGAAGCAAGTTCCACTTTTTTTATTTATTTTGTTTTTTTAATATAGTGCGCGACCTTTTCAGACTAATTATTGAGCCCTGAGGGTTTTATTTTCAAACAAGTAAGGAACTCTCGTCTTTCGTCTGTATTATGTATGCTTTCAAATAGAAATCGTAAAAATGATTCGATTTATTTAAAATCCTAAATGTGTTTTTCAACACACTACAGAATATGCTGATTATGTCTTAGTCAAAATAAGAAAATGGGAAGTACGGAGAAAGAAGTTAAGTAGTATCTTCTTCTAGCTCTGGGTTATTTTTTGAAAGATGAACAAAATTTGTTACGCCTATCTACAAGTAGTGTTAAGAGGAGGGTGAAGGGGAAGAGAACAAAAGAGAGGAGCGTTAAACAAGAAATGAAAAAAAAAACAAAGGAAAGGAATATACTACAGAGAGTGGAAAAGCAGTAAAAGAGAAAATCAGGACACCATTGCAGAGCTGCAGACTAAATTGACTCTGAGATAATTTCTCTAATGAGTTAATGAAGATACTCAACGCTTATTTTACGAATTTGGAACATAATATGTGACTATCCTTAACGAGCGACTGATATTAGCAGCCTCATTACTAGCCACGAATAAATAAGTGAAAAACAAGTTAATAACCCTAAAAAAACAGGTTATTGACATATGAATATCATCACGTTAGAATATACAATGAGATGATAAATATTTCCAAAGGATGTTTCAGAAAAACCTTTGATGTGACACACAAATTGTAAGAGATTGTTTGTACCTAATCTAAAGGAAATGTCAGGTTTAGTCTTAGATGATGGGAAAGGGGAAAAAACTCTTCCTAATAAGATATCTGGACATGTTATTCAAACTACAAGAGACCACATTTTGTCCATTTCTCCTTATAGAAGTCATTATTCTCGTAGAAATACCACCAAAAGGGGTGATCTGTTATATTTCACTATACTTTATCCTAAAGAAAAACTATATATAAGAAGTATATTTGATTTATGAGCCCATTTATTAAAAGATTATCACATAAATTAGCATGATATTTTCTAATACATTACTTCCATATTACAGTAAAAAACTTATTCTATAACATTAATCTTATTATAAAAGGTCCACAAATAATACTTTCAACACTTATTGTAAGCGTTTTATTGCTATAAGTTCAGCAGTTGCTGAAGAGAGAGATCCATTGGAAACAAGTTTGGCTGATCATCATGACTTGCCTGATAAGTCTTATGACTTGAAGGCTTCAGGTAAAAAAAACTACATCGCTTGACGCCATTGTGACTTTTAACTTACAGCAATGGGTCTAAAATACTCTTTTTGAGAGCTCAGCTGGGTTACTTGAACAGCCCAAAAAAACTGGCCGCCCGCTAAACATGCCCTTAAAGCAAGGTAAAATCTACAAGGATGATGGAGATCGTTTTTCTGGTGACGAATCAGATAGTTACAGGTCACAAAGGAGTCGCCTCGTCTGCTATATAAAGCAACATTGGACACTAACGCACCCTTCAAGAGCATCAGTGTAATGAAGGGAGGGCACTCCCATAACAGTTTGATGCCTCCTTTTTCTACACGGACCGTATCCCAATCAGAGAACAAAAGAGCATGGAACTTATATTATGGAACGTATTTTAAATTGAATACCCAATTAATTAGGTATTATGATTTATTATGTGGTAATAATTTGACTTCCTAGTTACTACTTTCGTTCATATTATGAAACTAACAGTAAAGAAAATTAAAGCACATAAGGAATAGCGCAAATCCAGCTTGTTTAAAAGGGGATAAGTATGTCTTTTCTATTTATTTCTATAATATACTTAGGTGCATTATACTCTACAATTACTCCTTCTGACATGAGAACAGTTAAGTTAATTGTTTGAAAAAACCTGATTTATTAAAATATTTTGAAGTTTCTTTTTTTGTAAAAATAGTACTAACCCTATTTACCCTAGCACCATAGAAATGCTGTTTTTCTAATACACTTTTTCACCTACCAGTCTACCTGTATGTTTTAGTCTTCGGGAGTCTCTTTTTCACCTGAAATTTAACCTCAAGAACGCATTTAATATTGGGAACAATATGAAAAATATAGCCATTTCCATAAAACATGTTTAATTGCAATAAGTTAATTTCTTATTATTATACATTAAAAAAATTTCATATTTTTTTCAGTAGCGTATCGAATTCTCGACAAATGTGACTGTCTTTAAGATCCTGTTTTATGCAGGTACTGTATTGAATATTTTGTATTGTAGTTCCAGTTTATGATGAAATAAAACCATCCGCATGAATAATGATGAAGTGAAATAAATAAATATGAAATAAATTTTCATTCCATTATTAATTAAACAACCTCTGTCGTACTGAGTAATGTATCATAATAAAGATTTCGACGCCCTGATCAATAATATATAACACTTGTTAGGTCATTAATGAAGTATTATTTTCACAACGTCTTAAAACTGTCATCAACATTGTGCTTGAAACGATTGCGCAACCCCAGTTCCAAATCTTATTTGGATTTTAATTTGACGACTCATTTTTCGTCAAATAATAGATCCCCGAAGAAGCTGCACCCTAGATACCCTAGATTTCATTATCACTAGATTCACCTGAGGATCTATAAAGGGGCTAGGAAGAAAACAAAATAAATAAAAAAATTCATTATTAGACGTATGTAGAAACTATCTCTTCTTCATTTTTCAACTGTAAAGTCTTGCATTGAAGTTTACTTGTCACGACTGAATTGTAATTATGACAGGACTACTTTTATTTGGATTAACTTTTCACAAGTTCTCAAATAATTCGCTGCAAGCGATCGACAACTTGTTCCGCCGCATTTCTGTTGAATTCAGCGATGGCCTGATTATCAGCGAATCTAAGGAATACTTTATCCACACCTAACTGTGAAGTGGAAGTCGCATATTTACATACAGAGGTTCTGGAGCCCACATACGAGACTAAAAAGACAAGAACTAAACAGACGCTTTGGACAACTGTACAGACTACTTCAAAGGACATCCCATCTCTCAATAGAAAATAAACTACTAATCTACAAAGTTATACTTAAACCAATCTGGACATACGGAATAGAGCTATGGGGGACAGCAAAAAAGTCGAACATCAAGCGTATCCAATCCTTTCAATCAAAAGTCCTGAGAACAATAGTAAATGCCCCTTATTATGTCAGCAACAAAACCCTTCATAACGACCTTAACATACCCTACATTCTAGAACTCATCCCTTCCAAGTTTATGAAATTCCACAGTAGCCTTTCCAACCACCCTAATCCTGTAGCACAGTCATTGCACTGCGCCACTCATCCCTATAATCCTCCTCGGAGACTGAAACGGCAGTGGCCTCGTGACCTGCTATAAACGCGTGACAGTGGGAGTCCTGGCAATGGGCAGTTTCTCCAATCATGTCCTGAGCGTCTGTGGCTCACGCGCTCTGGGTCAGCCTCCACTGGCTAGTATCCGGTGACGCGGCTGACGGAAGAGCGTGGGAGACTTCCCAAGACTCCGCTTTCTCTTCGCATGTGGATTTGGGAGGTCTCTAGGCTGTCTGTAAATATTGTATGAATGAGCGAGTGAATGATGAACTGTAAATATGGTAAGAATGAGAGCATTTATCTTAACTACTTATTGCCCGATAGGGCGGATTGTAATATTATCACAATAAAGAAGTTTGAAATATAAAAAAAAACCTCTCGAGAGAGTTATGTCAGACCAGTTTTCGTATGATCCCATTCTAGAAATTTTGAAGACATTTGGCTGTATTGCCAGTCAAGTGGGTAAATAGCGGGGCTCCGTACAGCAGAGCTGGCCGGAGAACACACGGAGGACACAGGGGCAGTTTAAAACGAAGCAACCGATTGGGTGAAGTTAGCAAGTGCAAAAGGCAGATTGTAATTATAGCACAATAAAGGAATATCAATATATATATACATACAGAGGTGATGGACTGCAATATTGAATAGAGTTAGTGACATAGGCTTTCTTGAGGTTCACCCCTAAGCACTGCAATGAGACCAGTATCCTGTAATATCATTTCAATCATATAAAGAAGTACTGAGAATATTTTTTTTTTATAATTAGGCAACATAACTTTACCTTCTATTTATGTGCGTATATTTTTGAATGATTCAATCACACAAAAAAAAAAAAACCCTATCTTCTTATGCGCATCTTTAACTATCGTATCAATAACCCTGGTCTTGATTTGACATTCTGATTAAATCTTAATAAATACCCTTGAATGCGATGAAGGAAGTTTGGGCTCTTATTCTGAGTTTAAAACCTCATCAATAAATCACCGAGTAGAGTGGTCACCATCACTGGTCACTAAGAAGATACGTCACTGATGATCTCTCTATAATTGTGTATGAGAATTACTACCTGGGGCACGGCTGGTTTTAATGTCACGAAGTTTATAGTCAACTTACTAATTACTATTAATTATTATGTTTGGGATATGGGAAATGTTGAGTGACGAGCTCTTCTTAATGGCCGTTTAAACGGTTTTAAAGTCGATTAAAAGCAGAACAGGTCTTGAACTTGAATTTCTGCAATAATTACTTTTTATGATGGTATCTTAAAATACATTTTTAGAGTCGTTCTCTATTTCTCTCGTGTCAGTATGGCACTAATTGGGCGCATTTTCTTTCATTATATTGTGCACTACTTTACACTGCCGCACACTGGTTCCTAACGACGAAACACGGGACAAAATTCTGCAAAACAGTAAAGTTCGCCTCAAAAATTCTTTTTCACATTTTTAATGAAGGTATAGATTGCCCTTGATGGAAAACTGGTGAAGAACATTACATGTTAGATAAATTTTCCAAAAATAGTCCGAAAATAGACACAAACAAAACATTCACAAAAATCAAGTGTGACCCATGATTTTCAAAGGTTTTTTTTTACGCTGAAAGCAATGGTGTTAGTTTACGCGACTTATTCAACAACCAACAAAATATTAGGTAAGTTTTCCACCTAGTCATCATTGTTTTTAGTGTGAAAAAATGTATTGGTAAATAAGTACATGTAGGTACACAGCACATAAGCATAGGTAGGCCCTCAAAATAAAACTATTACCCCGATTAATAGCTATATTTGAAAAAAACAACATGATGAGTAAAGTAGTAAAGTTGGTAAACATCGGTTTTCAATTCCGTGTTCGTACATAAATCCAGAGAGTTCGTGATTATTATAATTTTACTTAGATGAAAGTTTGTAAGGATATTTTCAGCCTCTTCCTCAAGATCAATTATTGGAGATTTTTGCCAATTTGGTCTCAATCTTGGAAGGAGTGGAGAACTATTACCCCGATTAGTGGCTATTAAAAAAAAAGTACTTATAGGCAGAAAAACCGTATATGAAAAAAGTTATTGAAAAATAATATATATAAAATGATACCTACACGCGGTAAAGTTGGTAAACATCAGTTTCAATTTCGCCTTCGTCCATAAATCCAGAGTCTTCGTGACTATGTGTTGGATGAAAGTTTGTAAGGATATTTTCAGCCTCTTCCTCAAGATCAATTATTGGAGATTTTTGCCAATTTGGTCTCAATCTTGGAAGGAGTGGAGAACTATTACCCCGATTAGTGGCTATTAAAAAAAAAGTACTTACAGCCAGAAAAATAGTATATGAAAAAAGTTATTGAAAAATAATATATATAAAATGATACCTACACGCGGTAAAGTTGGTAAACATCAGTTTCAATTTCGCCTTCGTCCATAAATCCAGAGTCTTCGTAACTATGTGTTGGATGAAAGTTTGTAAGGATATTTTCAGCCTCTTCCACAAGTTCAATTGGAGATTTTTGCTAATTTGGTCTCAATCTTGGAAGGAGTGGAGAACTATTACCCCGATTAGTGGCTATTAAAAAAAAAGTACTTACAGCCAGAAAAATAGTATATGAAAAAAGTTATTGAAAAATAATATATATAAAATGATACCTACACGCGGTAAAGTTGGTAAACATCAGTTTCAATTTCGCCTTCGTCCATAAATCCAGAGTCTTCGTGACTATGTGTTGGATGAAAGTTTGTAAGGATATTTTCAGCCTCTTCCTCAAGATCAATTATTGGAGATTTTTGCCAATTTGGTCTCAATCTTGGAAGGAGTGGAGAACTATTACCCCGATTAGTGGCTATTAAAAAAAAAGTACTTACAGCCAGAAAAATAGTATATGAAAAAAGTTATTGAAAAATAATATATATAAAATGATACCTACACGCGGTAAAGTTGGTAAACATCAGTTTCAATTTCGCCTTCGTCCATAAATCCAGAGTCTTCGTGACTATGTGTTGGATGAAAGTTTGTAAGGATATTTTCAGCCTCTTCCTCAAGATCAATTATTGGAGATTTTTGCCAATTTGGTCTCAATCTTGGAAGGAGTGGAGAACTATTACCCCGATTAGTGGCTATTAAAAAAAAAGTACTTACAGCCAGAAAAATAGTATATGAAAAAAAGGAGATTTTCAGCCTCTTCCACAAGTTCAATTGGAGATTTTTGCCAATTTGGTCTCAATCTTGAGAGGAGTGGATCAGAAGAAATAATTAAATTATGTATGATGTCTTCGCTTGTTGCTGTCCTCGATATTTTGCGGGAATGGTTCAGCCGAAATCGTTTCAAATCCTTGTTTCTACTCTTCCTCTTTCTAAGCTTCCTCTGACATCCAACCAATCGGTAAAACCGTAGAATCCAGAATCACTTTTCCGTGGATCAAAAATTTATGAAGAGAAGATGGCATGTAGTACCATTCATACAAAGAAACATATAGCTCTGCAGTTTCACGGCAGTATTTTTCAAACTTGGAGGATTCCACAGAAGCACCAGAAGAAATCACTTGAAGAATCACGTAAAACTTGTGGAACAATTTTTCGTTAATTTCGGTAATCTCAGCAACAGTTTTCCAATCTCTGAAAAAACTTCGCGCACTGTTTCCATCGTTGGTTGTGCCAGATCCTTGTTTCGGCACATCCAATAAAATACCAATTTTCTCTTTCAAGCTGTGCTGGATATGTTCCTTTGTAATTTTCATTCTACGCTTTTCGTCAGGCAGTCTCGCACTCCATTTTTTGATTGGCAAGTGGTAAGCTATATGCAAAATACATTCCATCAATCGTATCCAAGCGTGAAGACTCGACAACCCATACTCTGTGCTGGCTTGGTCGATAGGCATGGACTTTTCTCTCTCAAGATTGTTTATTTGCGATGGTTTGGCACCACAAAGAACACAAGAAGCTGCAGAGGATGTGTTTGTCAACGCCTGGCATACTTTGCCATCTATCATAGTTAACTGCAAGCTATGAACCGTTTCATAGGTAGTGTTTTCGATCAATGTTATGGTAGGTTTCAAATTTTTGATTTCATCTTTTTTGTTCTCTACTTCTGCTATGATCTTTGTAGTGTCCTCTTTTGCGAACTCGAACTTTATTGGACGGTAAAATTTGGTAGAGGAAGGGGAAGGATTGACCCAGCACGCACTGTGGATGCTGGTGCCGATGTCGTTAGTGTCAGACAACTTCAAAGGTACAAGAGATACCATGAACACAGAAGTGTCAGATATGTCAGGGGCACTGAAATTTTGATTGTAGGTCCCTTGGCTGGAACTCCATCGCAGCCCCATTTTGAAATCAACATCAAATTTTTACCCTGAGGAAGATCACCAGCCATTTTTAATGAAATCAGCAACCTAGTGACGGTTTTGTCTAATAAGCTTTGAAGTGCTACACTTGCCTTTGTTTCAGAGACAAGCATATCCGGGTAGCAATCCTTTTTCGCTTGCATTAGAGCTTTATATGAAGGAAATACATTGCAACCTTTGCTTAAGACCTCGGATCGAATTTGGTTGTATTGGTATTTTCTTTGTTTTGTTTCGACAGACAGGGCAAGGGCTTCTTCTTTTGACAGCGCATCGCTTTCGGTCTCCTTCGGTTCGGTCCCGAACAAATTTTAAAGGCTTCCTACATTGCTCATAAGCTCTGAAAATATTTTTGAAAGATGTTTGAGCCCGATTTTTGTCAAACTATACTCCATTGCATATATTGGAGTTCAGAAATTGAATATAACTCACTCAATTTTTTACCTTGCGTTTTTTCGACTTTTCACAGTGGTCCTCGAAAGCCTTTTTCGGTCGTCCAAAATCTTTTGGTTCTTGAAAAGGTACACATTTGTACTCATAAAAACATTCATTCAGCCAAAAATCGTTTTTCTTAAAAAAACGGTCCTTGTTTCGGCTTGAAGTATCCCACTTATTATTAAATTTTGAAATAAAATTCTTCCTTAAGTCATTCCATAAAGTCATTCATCTTCCTCCCAGTTCGCATCAATGATATTGTACTTCTCTATAAGGTAATTCACAACACTGTCTACTTCGCGATTATTTGATAATAACACATTTACCAACTCCAAATACGGCACTTTTATGACAGAAACCATGATTATTAACTTTAGACTGGTGGTAACAACTAAGTCAGAAGATCAACAAGGACTGGACCACATTGGTATATTTTTTTCATTTTTAATAGCGAGTTGAATACTCAGAATGTAAATAAACAGACGAGTTTGTTTCCACTAATAAGGATCTAGAATCACGGGTCGCACTCGGTCGCAGCTAATTTGTGTTCTAATCGCTTCTCCCTACTTGTATGAACACGAATCAACTTCATTTTCAAAAGCGGGTGGAAGTGGTAGATTTATAAGCTTCTAAAAGCGTAAATAATGTATAAAAACTAGAATCGTTAAATTTTCCTGAGTGTGAATAACGTGCTAGCTTCATTTTTTGCCCTGTAAAAGAAAGCCACTGAAAGACAATTTTAAAATAAGCTTGAAATATTTTTTACCTGTCATTACAAAACTTGGCTTTTTCTCGTTTGTTCTTAACCCCTTACTCTTTCTTCAAGTAGATGAGCTTACAATATAACGACCAGAGCTTAGAAGCCATCGGTTCTGAATACCTTAGGTACCTCTCTAACTGAATGAGAATACCATTTTATGGCCCACGAAGGTGTCAAAAATAGACTTTTGTCCCGTTTTTCGTCGTTAGGAACCAGTGTGCGCTGGTTATAATACCATGCCATACACCGCCACATGTCATACCATGCTTTCCCCTCCTTTCTTTAACTGCATTTTCAACTTCCAGCCTCCAACATTTTTAACTCACTCGACTACCCGTCTAAAATCAATTTTTTCTAAAATACCTTGTTTTATTTTTTTCTCTAATAAAATTGTTAACAGTTACATAGAATTCATCAAAGCTGATATTTTTACTAATTTATTCTTTTATATCCAATTCCTCTGAAGATTTAACTGTCTGTGGAGATCGATTTTGTTTCTTTCTTGCTTTCTCTGGCGGGTAATTGATGAATGTGTTCAGAATCTTGATCAGAAGAGAAAAAGAAATCCTTATATTTTTTGCAACTTGCGACATGGTGAAATATGTCTCCACATATCTTATGAAGAATTAACGAATAGTTTTATTTTTTGTTAATAGTTAATTTTTAGTTTCGTTAATAATTACCGTGGGTAGGTGATGTAATATATTTCTAGAAAGAGAAAAATATTTATATAATAAAAAGGAAACTTACTAAAGGTGTTTGTAAAGAATATTAAATCTGATATGCCTCGCTCAACTGATCATTATTAGGAGTTATGCCCTTGGGAAAACGGAATAACTAGTCAGATGTTGAAGACTACGTACTTCCTTCCTTTCGCTTATGAATATCATTATGACATAATTAAACAATTTAAGAGAAATCTGTGAGTGAACTTTGAAAGTGTGAGCAGCGAACTTCCTTCATGTAGTTAATTTTTCTTTATATATATGTATGTAATGAAAGTGTCCTCTCTTTAATTTGAATTTGCCGTGCTGCTTCCACTGGCTGACACCAGATGGAGCAGCAGTTATGAGATAGAGAAGGTTATGTGAGGTAACAGAACATGTAAATAGTGTGAATAGAGAATGGATAGTTATTAACTGTAATTGTCGTTTCTTTGTTTACAGGTAAGATTGTGTAAATCAATATTAATAATTGTTATAATATAATATATAGTGAATAAAATTGCTAACTTTGTTTACAGAGAAACTGATTTCAGTTTATTCACCCCACCTTCAATAATTGTCTTACATGTGTATATATGGTATGGCTAGGGGCAAGACATTGTTAAGCCTAATACCACAGGGCCTTGTGTAAACTAACCCTGGGTATTGATAGAGGTTGAGAAGATAATAAAGCCAGTTAACAATCGAACCTGTGTGCAGTATTATCATCCATATTCTATCTTTTTCTTTGTTCGTCTACAGCCGGGAGACGATAACTTATAAACGGTTAACGAATATTTTTATTTTCTGTTAATTATGAATGTGTAGTTTCGTTAATAATTACCGTAGGTAGGTGATGTAATATATGTCTAGAAAGAGAAAATCTTTTAAGTACGATGGACGATTAAAGATGATATATGGCAATAAATAAGGACCAAGACGACTCCCCCACTTTTACGGCTTCTTCCCAAAATGAACGATGAGATGACACCTCCTCAACGAATGTGGATGGTACCGTATTATTGATAATGGAACCTAACCTGGACCCTGCATAGGAGTCCAATGTTGATGATTGTAATTGAATACCACAGTGAGTTACTATTTAGTAATGTACCGCAGCCAGTTGCCAATTTATGTAAATACAATATCATATTCAAAGCCAATTAAATTCAATATTCTAGCTCTTTTGAATATCCAATAGTTAATGCCAAGTTATAATAACTATGTTTATACATATCATAAACCAGTATATTTTTTTTAGTGTAATAAGAATGTTTTTATTTTGATTTTCTCTGTTAGTCGAGAATAAAGACAAAATCTATCATGAAAATTTTCAAATTTCGTTTGGTTTGTTTTCTCCATATATAATTTAATGTCTATAATATTTGATACAATTATGTTTGTAATGTAAATATAATTTTGTTGTTTATCGTCCTTTACGTATTGTTATTTTTATTTCTCAAGCACATTTCTTCTGTCATTCTAATAGCTGGACCTAATAAGAGATATCTTAAGAGTTTTATTTATTAATTAAGGATATAGAATAAATTTGTTTGTTTTTTTAATCTATCTGCCACGATTTGCGTTTGGTGAACGAAAGGTGTACACAATTACCGATCCCGATTAAACATATTTATTTAATTTTTTTTTTTACCATTTCTATAAAGTATTATAAATATTTATATAGGGCTGATTGTGTTATGATTCGAATGGCTAGGAAGCGGTCAGCCGACGTCCTAACACCCTTCGGAGCGTGGGTTCTTTGCAACTTTGGACCCCGATTAAATAATGATTTTTCTTTTTAATAATGATACTTTCATGATTTAGTTATAAGCGTAAACAAATTGTTTCAGTTCTGATTTTTATTTTTTTTTATTGCAAATAAATCAAACAAATTATATTAAAGGATGATATGATAAAACCATATCCTATGATGAGGAATGTAGTAATATTAAAGTATTCCTGCTAATGGTAGTGATGAATAAAGAAATTCAGTTTTAAGTCAATTATTTTCAAAAAATATTCATTTCTTCTAGTTACAATCAAGCACTCTTCAGCATTATTATTATAATATTGCGGAGAGTATATTTTTCGTTTCCTTAGTAATTATTTCAAAACGAACATAAAGTAGACTCAAAGGAGGCCAGTGACTGGAAACGAAAATTAAAAGCTCTTCCCCGCAAGTTGTGTGACTTAAACATAACAAAGCATGAATAACCCATGGGATCTCTAAGGGCAGATTAAGATGGGTAGCAATCCGACTCGAGTCGACCAAATCAGGAAACAACCCCTATTAAAATCCCCAAGCCGACCTCCCTTGTAATCAAATGAAATCAATGTTATTGGAATCCGATTCACTAATTTAGAACCCGATTGAAAATAAATCCTTTTTATCTCCTTAGATAAGCCTTGAGCAACTTCTATACTGCCTTCTTTATCTTCGATAACTTGATTGAGTTTGATTTACACTTTAATCATTTATTTATAACCTCGCCTAGCAGTTATAAATCTTTAGGTATTGCTATTTCGCCCCAAAGATGTCAAACAGATCAATAGTTACACTAGGAAGTATAGATTATAGAGGTTGAAAGAGCTCCAGATGAGTTCTCAGACCACAAAGTAGATAGATGATCACCTGTCTAGTTAGGCTGATTATTTTATATTATTGCATTACTTTCTAAGAAAGAGATCACGAACACAATACAGCTTCCTCCTATGAATATTCTGACAAATTTTCCATTGTCTACAAGGGAATTTTGTAAAATATTACTTTGACATTTAAGTATGGATCTATTATAAATAATATATGAATGAAACAAAAAAACTTTATTCTGAGACAATGGGCCATAATAAAAAAAAAAAGTTCATGCTTTTACTTACTCAGTATTTCTTAAGGAAATGCTTTTGATTTAAAGTAAAAGATAAATGTTATGAATACAACTTTGAAGGACATGCTTCTACTCAAAAAGTAATAGGTTTTCCTTTAAATAATATGAATACGAACTTAAAGATTTCCTCCATATTTTGCAAGTATAAACATATCCTTTTCTTATGAATGCACCCCAATATGATTGATGACCGTTTACATTAATGATATTCAATACATTGGGCCGTGTTTATAAAACTGAAGCTATCCACTTGAGTAAGGTAATGCAAAAAAGTAAAAGCGTATTATTATTATTTTTTTATGAATACGGCCCATTGTCTCGTAGGAATAACAAGAAGTAACGAATAGGCATGTCTAGCTCAGAAAAAAAGAAAAACTTACACCTTAGCTTATAAATAATAAAGGGCATATGTACATATGTGAGGACTACACGACCTAACAGTATGATATTGAATCAAAAAACATTAATGAGTAGAGGTAGAGGTGAATGACATTCGCAAATAATTGCAAGTAAGAGAATAAGGAAAACAGAAATTATTATGGGGTGGGGTGGGGGGAGAGAGTGAGAGAGAGAGAGAGAGAGAGAGAGAGAGAGAGAGAAAAAGGTATTAAAATAGAAATTTAATAGAATTTATTTATAAATTATGAAAAAAAAAAATTTAATATTAAATCGGTTTTGAGCTAAGATTAAAGTTATCAAAACGGGCCCGTTTTTTATCATGTTTATTTTTTTTCATACTTCCGTTCGCTGTTCTAAAGGAGAAGAGGGTTTCGTTGAAAAATGCACCCTTGTAACCATCGATTGTTTGTCCAATAATCGCTTGAAGATAGATTATACAAAAAATCGATTAATCTATTGTTGCAAGCTATTATTGATCACTCCAACATACTTAGCTAGACATACACAGGGCTGAAAGCATTCTCACCCAGGAAGAAATAGTAAAGTGCTCAAATTTTTTGTCCGTTCTAGGATGGAGAGGGGCCAGTGGGGAGCAGATCAAGAGGGCACCCACGAATGTCTTTGGCTAAATGCATACATGAGAAAAAGGACAAACACTAGGCGAGAATAAGTAAACTGGCGAAATGAATATGACTTTTTGACATGGCTCCCAAGCTGAAAGGAGGAAACAGAAGAAGCCATAATCAGCTCCAAGTATTTCAACAATAGAGTAAAAGATCTTAGTTAGAAAACCACAATTTTCTTATATAATATTAATTGTGACGTAAGAATCCATCCATACCTATGTAAAATTCCATTCATACAATATATATACACATTCGGCCAAGGAGCCGAGTGTGTATATAGTTTTCCATTTCTAAAACTACTCCAGCAGCAAACTGGCGGAAGGTGTGGAAATAGTGAAGCTCCCCCGCCACCCTCCAACCGTTTTGCCATGATACACCAGAAGACCAAAGAGGGCAAAACGATACGATCAGGACATGAGTGGGGATGATGGCAATGCCAGGGCCCCATCCATCCCTTACATATTTATTTACAATAGACCGAGATACCACCCCCGTTTAAGGACTGTAAGGATGAATGTTACCAGGTAATGAATTTGTTTTTGTTGAATTTAAAAAATGTTGAGGGTATAAGGTCAAGCACAGTTAGCACACGGAGATCTCTGAACAGGAATGAGTTTGTAATGTAAAAGGGTCAGTTGACTGCAGTTCTGAGAACTTTTAATTGGAATGTTTGGATTCGTTTGATGTTCGCCAGTTTTGTTGCCCCCCATAGTTCTATTCCGTAAGTCAAAATTGGTTTTAACAACTGTTTTTATTTGTGAAGTTTTTTTTTTCTAGTGTGAGGTTAGGTGTTATTAGGCGACTTTCCTGGTTTCTGAAATGGGGCAACAATGAAATATTTCCAGAGAAGAGGGCAGTAGGTGGTTCTAAAAATATAATTAAAAATGTCGCTGATTAAACTATTGCTTTGGGTACGAGTTAATGAAGGATCTGACCAGTGAGCTCTTACCCAAGTGTTCCCTGTATGTTTGAGCAGTGGTGATGTTTCAACCAACTCTCTGTAAACGTGGTTCCCCTACATAGTTCCAAATATTACTAATGTAAGCTAAATGACATAACTCAATGGTCCTCAGGAGAAAATATTTATTTATATTTGCAAACCATTACTTTAAAAAAAATGATCAAATAATTTTACTAAACCATTAAACATATGAGGTGTTGTTTATCTTTGACAGCAAAAGTCATTCATTGGTTTAGTTGACACAGATGTTTCAAAATTTCAAGATGTGTGTAATATTTCACCTACTTCAAGACAAAATACAATCATTAGTTTACAAGGATTAAAGTAGTTTAATTGCATTACAGGATTGATGTTTCCACTTGGGACTCGTAAGTAGAGGTCTGTAATATTTAATTTTGTTTTTTGTGTATGTTGGTAAAATTATGATCTTGCAGTAATCAACATTTATATGAATATTAAAACCATTTGGGTTAACGTATATTTAAATTATACGTCACTAGTAATTGTAAGTTTTATGTATTATATTCAATTAAAAATTTGAATAAAAAAAAACCAACTATAACTTTGTAGGTAAGTAGTAATGTCAAACCGTGTAAAGTGATTCACTTTGAAACATAAATTTGATACATCTGTTGTGTGACATAGAAATGCAATAGGTTACAGATAGTTTGAAGTGTTAAATATTTACAACATATTGTTGCTGTCTTTATACTTTGCACAAGGTTTTAGCCAAAATAAAAAGAAAACACTTCACACTGTGAAACACTCAAACTGTGAAAATTTTCCATTAAGTTTTTCTCACTATAACCTCCTCACTCACTCATCTCAATCGATATATTTAATCATTGATAAATCGATATTTTTACTAATAGTTATTAATTTTATTGCTATTCTATTGTTACCCTACAATATCAATACCAACAACTTTAACTATAGACTCAGAAATAGTTTGTGAATAATTACATAACCTCTACAAGATGTTCTACTCTCTTCATGACCTGCCTTAATTTGCAATGGTAAACCATTTAAGTGGCTCCACAATTACATTGCCATTTTTTAATTTGATCTATCGATGATTTAGGTTTTAGCTTCAACACTATTTTTTCGTAACAACATATTTATTGTGATAAAATTACAATCTGAAGAGTTTTGTAGCTGACGTAATCAATCAATACTACTATAGTTTTTTTCTTTTTTTGAATTTTCTTTTTATTACTTGTTATCGATGCAAGCCTACTCCATCTGGTAACGTAGTTCAGGTAACAGTATTGCCAGTATTAGTATTAGTGCAAGAATAGTCCGTTAGAGGAAAAAATTGAAATCAAGCTTTTGTAAATTTTGGAGCTTGAACCTTGTCCGTTAGTAAGGGCTTGCTCCTGCTATAGGCTCCGAAACTTCAAGCAGCGAGTTAATGGACCACTTCGGTGTCTGGCATCGCCTTATCGCTTAAAGCTTTCCTCCTCAATTGCATTGCTCTGGCGATACTTCCGATTTTGCCGGCACTGGCCTTTGCTCAACATTTACTATGCTATGAGTTGCATGTGAATAGCCATTTTGAATGCTTGGAGAGGGAAATATCGCAGCATGTCCAACCCCCTGTCGAGTCAACTCCTACTGTTGTTCTCGCCGTGATCTGAGCAAACTCCACTTATCACTTAAACCATTCACGGAAGGGCATTCTACTTATACTTAGCTTTTATTTATGTAGTCTCTGTGTTGTTTTATTTCTTATAGAACACAGTAAGCACACCCTACATTTGTATAAAATCCGGACAAGCAAACTTCGTTATCCTGGCTCACATGATTGATAACAAATTTGGTTTTCATCGAAAATGCGTTCTAATCGCAAATGTAGTCTGAGTTCTCTTTGGGCAATATTTTGTAAATTTTGTACTCAATTTACTCTGTGGGCACAAAGGCAGAAGTAGACAAAAAGTGACCATTAAGTAATTAGTTTGCTAATGCTAAAGCGTTATATGAAAATTAAGAATTTTTTTCCTTGGCTGTGTTAATCAATAATTATTATAAATAATAGTGGACTAATATCAAAATAAACATTTTTCATGCAGTGAAGTGAACTTTTGTTAACAATTCTTCGTAGTTATAAAAGAACAGAGTCCACAAACATTCATAATCTATTTTATTCACGATTTGACTATCTATGATGATAGCTAAATTGATTCGTTTAGGCTTCTTGGCTTCTATTATTGAGCTTACTTTCACAATTACTGATCATGTAGATCACTACATTCATCACATTTGCTGAAGCTACATGTCACATTACTGATATCATCGCAACCCGAATCATTACGTTTGACTTCTTTTTATATTGGTGTCATTTCGCCTATTCTACGACTGTTTGCCTTTCTGCAATCGTTACTTCAATGAAATCTGCACTCATACCACTATACTAAAATAAGTTATGATGATGGGTTCACCCTAGCACGACCTCCCTTCTCTTTGTTTTGAATTGACCCCAAAAACTGTATGGTTTCTGATTTTCTTTAAAAAAATATATATATATATCAAATAGTTTTGTTCTGATCGGTTAACTTTTTAGAGTTGTCAGACACTTGAAAACTTTTAGGAAGGCTATAAATAATTCTATATTGTAACTGAGCTTCGCTTAACAAAATAATTGCTCGAATGCATTAATGTACACCGATCGAAATTAACTTGGAAATATGTAAAAATACTTTGTTGCTCCTTGTAAACTGATTATAACTGCATTAGTTTACAACGGGCTGGCTGTTTAGTTGAAGGTTGGAGCAGAACTTATTTAATTAAGTTGCGGAAACTATGGAGAAAACCGACTAGGGGCCGGTATTACCATGTGCACAGCTGCTTGGGCTGCTTTGCCTTTTAAATGCTCTTAGTTGAAGTGTCCCCAAGTCACTGGCAAGAGAGATTATCCTAGCTAAACTTCAGCAATACACCAGCCGTAGACAAAACTGTTCTCTCAATCTCACATTCTCCCAAGACCGTTGTCAACTTCTATTAAACGTCCCCCTCGGGATAAGTTGAAACTAACAATGAAACCTAATGTTTCAGGGCGGTAACGGCCATTCTTGATTTCCTGCAGAAATGAAACATGACAGACAAGCCTGAAATCTGTGAAGATAATATTCTGGTACGTATTACGCTGTGAAATCATTACATACCACTCCATTTCTACTTCTCATTATATCTTTTTTGACCACCTAAAATGTTGTCACATCGTCACATTATAAAGGAAACTTTATTTATGCAAAATACGAAATAAATTGCGTAGAAAGTAAAGGAACACTATGGAGAAAGGGTTCAGGTGTGGGTTACGTGGGTTTGCCTTTTAACTTCTTCCATCAGCAGATAAG